>BLSH010100279.1:546485-565178 GCA_018402905.1 Glandirana rugosa | reverse complement strand
GCAGGAACCACAGGAGTGCTGATGGGAACAGCTGTATTAACATTAGAAAGAATAGGGTTAGACCAAACATTAATAGGACCAGACACTGCAGGCCTTACTGTGGAAGACAAATAATCATTAAATTTCTCTAAAGAAGAAATCAACTTACTGATTAGAATACTCTGAGACTCACCCGACTGAATAGACTCAGAATTTATGGAGACTACTGGAATGTTTTCTCCTTGCGCGGGATGATTGTTCCCTGCCATGCTTGGCTCTGCTGTTGCTTGCTGAGAGGCCCTCACAGACCCCTGCCTGGACAGCCTGGAGGAATGTGATGCCACTGCTCCAGCTTGTCTGTCACCTGAAGCAGCCTGTGAGGAGATAATAGGCGGTGGGAGGGGGGGCGGAGGCCGCCCCCTACTTTCTCTGACCCGGACCGGAGATGGTGAAAGAACCCGCCGGCTTCTCTTCCGCCTCTGTCCTGCCCGCTGCGAAGCGGGTGCGGCAACCTCTACAGCCTCAGGTGAGCGGGTCCTGACCTCCTGACGTGATGCAGCCTTCTGACGGGATGCAGCCGAAGAAACCGGCCGCTTACATGGCCGACTCCGCTGAAGCCGGCGGGTTGGTGAGCGCTGGGCGGGTATGGGACTTGCCAGCTGGGTCTGGCCAGGCTCAGGCTCCGCAGACACCTCACGTTTTTCGGCTGCCTCTGTGTCCAAGGCCGGCTCTTCTTCCGTCATTTCTAGGCACCGCCGTAGCCACTCGTCCCCTCCATCCGCCGCTGCCTTCTCCAAAACTTGCCTCACGAGCGACTTCATGTCCCGAAACGGCTTGCGAGCTCAGTATTACTAAATAATAATATAACACCGGAGCTCACAAAGCCTATTCCGGGACAACTGAGGAGAAGCTAGTAATGCAGGGGCTTTATATAGCCTCGTACGCGTGCTGAAAACGTGTTTCCCGCCTAAAGCCCCGTGACAGAAAACATGTTTCTTAAAGGAGCCATGAACTAGAAATAAAATTTTTTTTTTTTTCAAATATTTTTTTTTTTTTTCTTTTTGCAGCGACCACAAACCCATGCTGTGGGCCTCTTAATATGCCCACCTAACAGGTGTACCTTAGGCTGATCACAACAAAAGGCCACTCTAAAATGTGCAGTTTTATCACACAGCACAAAGCCACAGATGTCGCAAGTTTTGAGGGAGCGTGCAATTGGCATGCTGACTACAGGAATGTCCACCAGAGCTGTTGCACTTGAATTGAATGTTCATTTCTCTACCATAAGAATTTGGCAGTACATCCAATCGGCCTCACAACCGCAGACCACGTGTAACCACACCAGCCCAGGACCTCCACATCCAACATTTTCACCTCCAATATCTTCTGAGACCAGCCATCCAGACAGCTGCTGCAACAATCGGTTTGTATAACCAAAGAATTTCTGCACAAACTGTCAGAAACCATCTCAGGGAAGCTCATCTGCATGCTCATCGTCCTTATTGGGGTCTCAACCTGACTGCAGTTCATTGTTGTAATCGACTTCGGTTAAATCTCTTTTCCTCCAGAAGTAAAGAGTGCCTCTTGTCCTCTGTGATGACCTTAAAGTGAATAACTCAACACAAAATTCACTATATGGACCACTTATGTAGTTACAATGCCTTGAAAAAGTATTCATACCCCTTGAAATTTTCCACATTTTGTCACGTTACAACCAAAATGTATTTTATTGGGATTTCATGTGATAGACCAACACAAAGTGGTATATAATTGTGAAGTGGAAGGAAAATGATGAATTGTTTTCAATTTTTTTTGACAAATAAATATGTGAAAAGTGTGGCATGCATTTGTATTCAGCCCCACCTTTCGCTGAAATTACAACTGCAGGTCTTTTTGGGGATGTCTTTACCAGCTTTGCACATCTAGAGAGTGACATTTTTGCCCATTCTTCTTTGCAAAATAGTTCAATCCCTGTCAGATTGGATGGAGAGCGTCTGTGAACAGCAACTTTCAAGGCCACAGATTCTCAATTGGATTTAGGTCTGGACTTTGACTGGGCCATTCTAACAATATGTTTTGATCTAAACCATTCCATTGTAGCTCTGGCTGTATGTTTAGGGTCATTGTCCTACTGGAAGGTGAACCTCCGTCCCGGTCACAAGTCTTGTGCAAATTGTAACAGGTTTTCTTCTAAAATTGCCCTGTATTTGGCTTGATCCATCTTCCCATCAACTTTGACCAGCTTCCCTGTCCCTGCTGAAGAAAAGCATCCCCACAACATGATGCTGCCACCACCACGTTTCACAGTGGGGATGGTGTGTTCAAGGTGATGTACGTTGTTAATTTTCCGCCGCACACAGCTTTTTTCTTTTAAGCCAGAAGGTTCAATTTTGGTCTCATCTGACCAGAGCACCTTCTTCTACATGTTTGCTGTGTCCTCCACATGGCTTCTCGCAAACTGGACTTCTTATGGCTTTCTTTCAACAATAGCTTTCTTCTTGTCACTCTTCCATAAAAGCCAGATTTGTGGAGTGCACGACAAATAGTTGTCCTATGGACAGATTCTCCCACCTGAGCTTTGGATTTCTGCAGCTGCTCCAGAGTTACCATGGGCCTCTTGGCCCCTTCTCTGATGAATGCTCTCCTTGCCCAGCCTGTCAGTTTAGGTGGACAGCCATGTCTTAGTAGGTTTGCATACTCTCCATACTCTTTCCATTTTCGGGTGATGGATTAAACAGTGCTCCGTGAGATGTTCGGCATGAAATGTTTTTTATATTCTAAACCTGCTTTACACTTCTCCACAACTTTATCCCTGACCTGTCTGGTGTATTCCTTGGCCTTCATGATGCTGTTTGCTTACTAAGGTTCTCTAACAAACATCTGAGGGCTTCACAGAACAGCTGTATTTATACTGAGATTAAATGACACACAGGTGGTCTCTATTTACTAATTAGGTGGCTTCTGAAGGCAATTGGTTCCTCTAGATTTTAGTTAGGGGTATCAGAGTAAAGAGGGCTGAATACAAATGCATGCCACACTTTTCACATATTTATTTGTAAACAATTTTGAAAACCATTTATCATTTTCCGTCCACTTCACAATTATGTACCACTTTGTGTTGGCCTATCACATAAAATCCCAATAAAATACATTTGCGTTTTTGGTTGTAACATGACAAAATGTGGAAAATTTCAAGGGGTGTGAATACTTTTTCAAGGCACTGTATACATGGTGATCATATCCCTCCTTAATCCCCTCTTCTCAAGAGAGAATACATTCAGTTCAGTTAATATTTCCTCATAGCTGAGCTCCTCCATGCCTTTATCAGTGTAGTGATGTGATCATTTCTTTGCCCATTTTCCAAGTATATGCTCCTGTTATGCAGTGTTTGTTTTGTCCTTTTTCAATATGGCTGCTATGCTCTCTCTCTGCATTGAGGATGAGGTCATCAAGAAGAGCAGAGGTATGGCAAAGGATTGTTGGGAAGTGGGAGGAGAGAAAGACATGTGGAAGACAGAAGAACGGTAGCGGCTAGTTCCTGCTCAGTAGGACGCTGGTGATGTTAGCAGACCATGTGACTGTTTGATCACATGGTACAGAGCTCCACAGGAAGTGACAGGAAGTGGATAGGATGCCATGCGGGAATGGATTCCTGCTGAGAGAGAACAGACTGTGTAAGTGCTGCATTTTCCCCTCACTGAGACATACATAGAGACTGTTAATGATTTCATGTTCCTGTTTGGAAAATACCTTATAAAATCCCCAGACAACATCATTTTTGACAAAACGTACATCGGGAGGGCGCGCTGACGTCACCATTCGTGTTTTACATACCCGAATACTTCACTATTTTTTTCTTTTTCCTGTCGGTGCCCTTGGTCACATCCGTCCGACGGATTAAGGAGTGTACTGGATGACATCCTTCAGTTAGTGCTATAGTGAATGTACCTCCATTCCATGGGAGACATGCTTGGAAATAAGAATCTGGATTAGTCCGTTTGCAGTGCCAACTTAGGAGCGGTGGTCCCGACATTATAATCCCATGCTCGGCTTCCAGCTGGGTCTGGTAAGCCTCTTCAATACCTGGTGGTGGATACACACGAATTGGAAGTGCACTTGGTGTTATGTCAGAAATTACCTTAACGCTATTGTGACATTGCAGTCATATGGACTCATTTTCTGGTGTTTTATCAGTATCCACTGGTAGCACAGCTTTATATATATATTTCTTATTTGTTCTTTGGTTTTTAGCAGCTGCTTTTACAGGACCTTAGCGCAGTTTATTCTTTGTATTTTGGAAAATACCTTATGTTGGATGGTTCACTGAATGTTATTTCTTCAATGCATGAACTTTGAAATACAATGATGTGTGAATTACTGTGGAGATACATTTCCATTTCTCCATTGGGATATCACTTGCTGTTCACAAGCCCCAATTGAGTGGAGGCACTAGCGCTCGTTAGAGACCCTGTCCTGATCATACAGATTGTAAAGACTCTGCTCCTAAACACTATACAGGTGGTGCCATCATGCCTTGGTAGCCACAGAGAGTGAAAATAATAGCGCTACATCAGCTTGGGTGTCCTTATCTGCAATTTCTACAGTTCCCTGATTTTTTGAGAACTGGTGCCCAAAACTGAACTGCATATTCCAGATGAGGTCTTACTAATGATTTGTAAAGGGGCAAAATTATATCTCTCTCTCTGGAGTCCATACCTCTCTTTATACAAGAAAGGACTTTGCTCGCTTTGGAAACCCCAGCTTGGCATTGGATGCTATTATTACGCTTATGATCTACCAGAAAACCCAGATCCTTCTCCACCATTGATTCCACAGCCACTTTGTCTAAGGTTTTACTTACCTCCTCATAAAAATAACTCATATTCATTTGACAACTTCTGTCTTTCATGCATCCATGCTGTCTATTCCTTAAAATTATTTTTTTTCTAGCAAAAGCTCATCTATGTGGTCTTTTTATTCAACTCTCCAGTATCTTCCCAAATTTAGAAGTTAAACCAATAGGTCTGTAGTTACTTGGTAAAGGCTTTGATTAATTTTTAAATGTAGACCCCACATTGGCCCTACGTCAATCCAGTGGTACAATTCCAGTCAATAAAAAGTCCCAAAATATTAGAAACAATGGCTTTGCAATGACAGAGTTCAGTTCTTTTAGGATCCGTGGATGGATGCCATCTGGGCCAGGTGCTTTATTAACCTTTATTCTGTCTAAATATTTCTGGACCATTTAGCTGTGCACCCCCCCCCCCCTCCTTGGCATAATCATTTTCTGGTGCAATGGGGTTCAATGGAGCCAACAAAGCTGTGACAGGCACTTGTCAAGGGTGCCCTACTATGCCTGTCTTTCCTGCCCATCTCCTCTATTCATGAAAGCCATGCTGCAGAAAATAAAATACATAAAACGTGATATATGAATGGAGGCAGGGGATGATTGAAAGGTCCTCACCCTCCATTCATAGATCATGCTTCATTCATAGAAGCTGTAGTATGGCTTCTATGACTAGAGAATATGGGCTGTAAGGATGGAAACAGACAGGCATTACTGATGAGTGCCTTTCACAGCAATGTTGACCCTATTACCCCCCCCCCCACCCCCACAGCACTGGAAGATTACAGAAGCAGGATAGGAAGGATACATGGAGGAAGATGTCAGCTAGTAGAGGAGACACATCCTACTGACTGGAAGTGACATCCCTTATGCTGATTTTTGTTTATTAATTCTGTCTAAACCTAGGCTTTAAAGTGTTACTAAACCCAGGAGCCTGCATGCACTATATCTGGTCTCCCACGGTACACAGAACATGGAAATACAATTATTTTAGTAAATATAAACTGCTAAATACCTTTCTCATTAGCAGTATATAGCAGTCTTATGACTTCTATCAGTCTCTGGTTAAAGCTTGTAGGAGGAGTTTTCCTTCTACTCTGACTGTCCTATGAGGCTGCAGGACCCCTGCCCCTCTGTCAAGACAGTGCTGATTGGGCCTGTGCTGATCAAATGCACCCTCCCAAGAAAAAAAAACTCTCTAGCAATATACACCAAACTGAGCATGTGCAGATTGTCTCCAAGGCTCTGTTCTATGAGGAGATGGTTTGGGGACAGCGGAAGAAGGGGAGGATCAGAGAAGACAGGATCAAACAGTCTTTTTTACACAATGTACAGGATTAACCCCTTAGGTTCCACAGTGAGTATAAGGCCCCTTTCACACAAGTGGCTTTTCTGCCGTTGCTATATGCAAGAACGATACCAGACTCCAAAGCACAAGGATTACTTGCATTTGTACATTCCGATTAGCCACGATTACGTGCAGCTACGTTTAGCTGCAGTGGAAACATTCTTGACATTTCTGAAGTGCTTCCTATTGATTTTCTCTGCTTGTTGCCATTGCTATCCATAGGTGACACAGTGCACTGCTTTTACCTGCAGATAGCTGCAGATAGCTGCAGATAGCTGCATTACATCATTCCTGGACGCATTCCAATCCATTTTTTCTAATCATTCTAAATTGTCTGTAACTAAACCGTTGCTAAATGCAAAGTGTGAATGGGGCCATAGGAAAGCATTAACACAGTATAGCTGTGGTAGATAACTTCATCTATCTGCAACTAATAGCTGGATTCTATCCGCCCGTGTGAAAGGGGCCTAACAAGCATACTTTACTGCATATACAGACTGATTTTACTTTTGTGGGTTTAGTAACATTTTAAGCTTTACACTTTTCCCCATTTCACTGTGAAATGAGGTAATGTTGCATGAACTGAACTTGGGTTCATTTTAGACATCAAATCAGGGAAAAAGAAGCTCTAATATATACAATGTCCCCGCGCATGGTTGGATGCATGTCTTCACTTCACAGAACTTCTCCTCTATTCACACTTCATGTAACTGAAACCCTGTGATTAATGATGTTTGTAGGTACTTTTGAAAATGGAATTAATGTCTCTTTTCATATATTTCTGGGGCGCATGCTATTTATAAAGAACACTTAGCAAAGTAAATGGATTTTTTAAATGTTAAAGTGTGATTTGTGAGTCGCAGAATTACCCTGTTTTCCCTTGTACTGGGTTTATAAATGACTATCTACTTTGTATTTTGCAGACACGACAAATCACAGGTGACAACATAAAGGAAAGAGAATTGGTCTAAGTTGACCACTGCAATCTATCTGTTTTTTTATCGTACTCTACCTACCTAGCATTTTTAATGAAGTCTAAAAAGTAAGAAGCTCTTTTGATTGTATTCCCCCTTAGACTTATCATACTTTGTTCCACACTTATACTTTGTTCCACACTTAGTCTCTTTGTAGAAGCAGTAATCTTGAGATAGGCAGAGCTTTGCCTAATAATGTCATCACTGCCCCCTGATGACTGGTGAATGAATATTC
The DNA here is from genome assembly GCA_018402905.1 of Glandirana rugosa. Classification (NCBI taxonomy): domain Eukaryota; kingdom Metazoa; phylum Chordata; class Amphibia; order Anura; family Ranidae; genus Glandirana; species Glandirana rugosa. The sequence goes on along the minus strand of BLSH010100279.1, from coordinate 557,796 downwards.
AAGAAGCAGAGGTGGAAAAAGCACAGATCCATAGAATAAAGCAGAAGCAATGATATCATTGCACAGCAGGGCCCTATCCGACAAGGTGAACTCCAAATGTCATGGGACTAGCAATTAGAAACAGCAGTGCTTTAAATGAGATGCATCTAGCGCTCGAGTAGTTGTTCATTCGAATGGTCAGAATAAATTAATAGTTTATATAGTGGAATTTATAAAAGCTCAAATGATTGATGCAGCTAAACATGTATGCAATACATGGCTTTAGGCAACTTTTTTAAAGTGCTTTTTCCTGCCAGGAGTAAAATATATTCAGGGGGAAAAATTCAAACTCCCACTGTGCATGTGCCCTTACTGCAGATATGTATCTATGGGGCTCAAAGCACAGGAGTGCGTAGGCACAGAAAGCCTATTGCTATTTTTCAGGCATACTCAAGGCAACAATAGGATTTCTGATTTGCTGTAAAATCATTTTTTTTAGTATATTAAGGGATACAGGGTGAAATGTTCAGGTGCATTGAGTTGTGCCCTGATAGAAGTCCTATGGTGACGAAACACGTAGGTCAGAGTGGTTTGGTCATGTCATTGCGCTACCCGGAAGTGAAGGCGGATGCCATCTGGCTTGATCAGGATTGTTTAGATAAGACATGCGCATGTTCTTTTACTTGTGTGAGTAGCACTTATTTTTAATAAAAGATTTGCCTTAAGGTTTTGCACTATTTAGTGTTTTTTATTCATATGTACTATGCATTTGGGAGCTGGTGTTATCTTTTCTGGAATATATCCTGAGACATCATCCCCATGGCTGTTGGATTTCAGCTGGAGTATTGCTATAGGGAGAGAGTCCCCAAAGCATGTTTAACCTGCCTGTTGTCAAGGGGTCCTTGAGCTCTGGTAAGAGGACATCTTATTTGGGTGTTGGTGATTGGCCTATATGGTGGAGATATCATCCATCTTCGATCTTTGACTGTTGGGGCCACTCACCTTTTCACTATTATTTTTGTGGGACTGTCTTCTCATGTTGGACAGTTGTATGATGATGATACTTGTATATTCTGATACAATTACAATTCCCTGATTATTTTTTGTTAGTGCAACACTTTGTATGCATATCAGTTTTGGTGACAAATATCTCATGGTTGTGCAGCCTTTTCTTGTTTATTAACACAGGCGCAGTGTTTTTTGTTTTTCACACTGGGTTATGTTGATGCTTCCAGGATATTGGACCCTGGCAAACAAAGCTATAAAGACAGCCTAGTAAACCCGTGCTACTCCCATCATGTCTTAGCTTTGTAGCAAGCAATATTAGGGGAGGATCATAAGAACAGAGGAAAGAGACCCGTGTCACTTAATGCACTTAAATTGCTAGGTCTGCCAGAGGGGCTGAGACTGTTTTTGGGGTTGAGAGGCAGAGTATAAAACCAGACATACATCAAGTGGCTCCTTCGGAGGTGGCACTACACCTGGATACAATGTTCTGAACTCAAACATAAAGTATGAAATGTCCTGAAACCAGATGGCTGCAAAGGACAACAGATGACCCTCTTTTCTGACAAGTGGGAGTGCCCCCTCATTGAGAGGAGGACTCTCATGGATTGTGAGGATTTGGGGTTCCAAAACATATTGTGGAAATGGATTTCAGGCTTTGTGTTGGACTTGGACCCATGATAGAAACAAAAGGAACTTTTCTTAGTCTCAGAAGTAGAGGGCTTCCCATACAGAGATTTTGCCTTCTTTTTCTGGGGTAAAAGGGTACTCCTTTCTACTGGTGAAAAGGCACTGTTACAGATACAAGCTTGGGAAATCTTGCTTTGTCCCTTGTTTCTGCTGAACCTTGAATTCTTTGCTTCTCCCATGAAATTCCTGATTTGTGGTCTCTCCAGCCAATATCTTGCTCCTTTGTGTATCTGCAGCTGTCTCTATCTCCACTACCATTCACAATTGTCTTTTGGCTTGTTTCTCAACAACACTTCGGCTAGATCCCAACTTGAATACACTTGTTACCAACCTTTGGCACGTTTACTGTTTTACGCTTCTCCCTGATCCCTACCTGCTTTATCTGCTACTGGACCCCGGTTTGCTCGCCTCCAGGTGGGGCGATTCTGAGGGCTGTGACTTGGTACTGATATGCAGCAAAACCCATCTCCACCATCAGGAGCTCTGGTGAATACCAGTTAGTGCTTAGACCCCGCACCTCGGGTGCGCCTTTGTCATCCCCTAGGTGACCAACGTGTGTACTTATCCTGCTGGTCAGTGGGAACCTCTGTACTGCTATAGCTACTGGGCTCTGAGCTTGAAACCTTGACCATGACATATGCACCATTCTAGGTATACTGTACAAGTGAGTGATCACCCACAATAGGTACTCAGAAACTGCTTGAGCAGTAAGTGTTAAAGGAGAAGTATAGCAAAAGCTTTTTTCCCTGTACTTCTCCTATGGGTCACAGGAATGCAACTTGTTCTGCACTCCTGTGACCAATTTTCTGCCAACTAAAGTGGGCTAAAGCCCACTGTCGACTGACATCACAGAGTCAGTCCAGGCTCTGAAAAGATCCCAAAAGAAGCATGGACAGTCACCTGGTTCAGTCTCTCAATGATCTACTGAGAGATTGAGCCAGCCCCTTCCATCCCTTCCACAGCCCAGCACTCCAGTGAGTGCTGGAGGGGCAGAGCAGAGAGCCGGGGTCTGACAGTCCTGGCTCTCCGCTCAGAGCGGAGGGGGAGAACAAAGCGATCAGCGGTTCTCACTGCAGAGCTGGCAGGGGACCAATGCAGCATCACCTAGGTGAGTATAATGTTTTTTTTTTAAAAGCCCATACTTCTACTTCCGGTTCCGGCGCCTTCATGTGAGGAAGCACGAGACAGCTCCTCCGGGCAGCCTGCAGACAAATCTGCTTAAAGATCACGCTCGCGCTCACCTCCAACAAATCCACCGCCACCCCTCGCTGAGGATTCCCCCCGGGCATGGATCACTTCGTCCTCCACGGCCCCCAGCAGCCAGACCAGGGACCACGCCAGGATCTGGCCTCGGCAAAACCGCGGGAGTCCAGTATGGCGATGGCAACACAGCCTCCCACAAACGCAGGTTCGGCAAATGTACCGCTCGTCTCATCCACGAACCTTCCCATGTCACAGAACGATCTCCTCTCCACGACCGTTCCCACCCCGTCTGGCACCTTCGTTCCTCCGGCTACGATCGTTCCCATGCTAACGATCGCTGAGGATCAATACCCAGGATTGGCACAGGCTGTAGCAACCCTTATACTTCTGAACATTACCGCAGCTGTGGACAACGCAGTAGCAAACGGTATAGCCCAGCTACGAAAGGAGCTCAGAGACCACTCAAAGCACCTGAATGACCTGGAATCACGCATTTTGGATATGGATGATGAAATGCACAGTGCTAGATCTTTCAAGCAACAAACAACAAACACACAACAATATATTTTGGAAAAGCTGGACGATTTAGAAAACCGCTCAAGGCGTAACAATCTAAGGATCGTGGGCCTCCCTGAGTCCTTTAACGCCGACTCCGACGCCGACGGAATCGCTCACCCCTGTGTGGTGGAAAGAGCCCACCGCCTTGGTTCTCCTTCCAACGACAGACGCACACCTCGACCCATCTTCGTCCGCTATCTAAACTATATGGATAAATCTATGATCTTGAGCTCATTCCGCAACTCGAAATCGCTCCAGATAGATGGGCACAAGCTACTATTGTTTGCAGACTACTCTCAAGAGGTTTCACGCCACAGAAAAGCCTTTCAACCGATTTGCCAGACACTCTATCAGAAGGGAATCAAGTTTTCACTGGCATACCCTGCAACCCTCAGCTTCGCGGACCAACAAGGAGATCAAAAATCCTTCTCTCATCCGGAGGAGGCGCTACACTATATACAGGATTACCTCCACATCCCTATGGATACCACGGAGGCCACTTCCTCCTCACGCCTGCTAACGCCCAGAGACCAACGCAGTCCCAGGAAGGACCCTCCAAAACGCCAACGCCGCTCCAGGGCGGTGAACATGGAGTAACCCACTAGATTGACCAACTCAAAATAGGACGTAGCCCTTCAATTTCCTTCTCTTCCAACTTCCCGGAAACTCATTTGCCGACAAGACTTAATGCTCCCGGCCAGCGATCCTTTTAAACTACTACCCAAAGAGACCCTGATCTGCCGTCACCCCGCCACGGGGACTACCTGGAAGTTTCCACATTACCGCTCCGGACCTAGGAACCCACGTCCCCTCTTCTTCCCAGCCTCCGTTCTTCATCACAGTCCAAAACTCATCCAGTCTTTCATCCAATATTTTACCAGGACACCAACCCAAAGCGACACGACTACAAGCTGGACTTTCACCCAACGGAGAGCTGAGAAAGAACCCTCCCGCCTCTACCAGTTCGGGACTTTTTCCAAAGATGGCAACATAATCCCTTACTAGCGAGTGAACCCTCGGCTTCCCGGTAAGGCTGTCCATAGCTTATCGCACCCACATGGGGAAAAAAGAGAAGTGCTACCTTCCAGAACTCTCTCTAACCCTTCTCTCCCACCCGGCCCCTGTTGGGCCACCCCCTTCCTACCACCCCCCAAGTCCGAGACGCCAGACAGACCAGCGCTCACTCAGGAAAGACCGCCTCTCACTCCCGTACACCCTTCGTCAACACTTACTATTGAGCTTTAACTCCTTACGATACCTCTCCTCCTTCCATGCACCCATAATATGAAAGTGGTGTCATGGAACGTGAAGGGTTTGCGCTCACCCCAGAAGCGAATGGCAGTCCTTAGACATTTAAAACGCCTAAGGGCCGACATCGCAATATTTCAAGAAACCCACTTAACACCTACAGACTTCCACCGCATGAAAAAATTATGGGTGGGCCAAGTTACAGGCTCCTCAGCAGCCAAAGGTAGAGCCGGTGTACTTCTACTCATACACAAATCACTTCCCTGTGAGATAATCTCCACATCCAAGGATGACGAAGGCCGAATCCTCAGCCAACCTAAAAATAGGCAAGCATGAGTGGGCAATCTGCAATGTTTATGCCCCCAACAACCCCACTAATTCGTTCTTTCGACAACTAACGTCAACATTGGCACCCCACATTCATCTCCCCCTCCTGATAGGAGACGACTTTAACCAAGCTCTGGACCCGTCAGAAGACAGATCTAACCCCCCTACACGCCAAACACCTAACGCTACCCCCTTAGCCAGCTTTGTTGAAGATTTGAACCTCATAGACCTTTGGAGAAGGGCCAATCCTACAGGCAGGGACTTTACCTTCTTCTCCCCCCCACACAATACCCTATCCAGGATCGATTTTATCCTAACTAATTCGGAGCTAGCTGACCACACAGCTGACCCTACGATCCAAGCTATTGCGATATCGGATCATGCCCCTATCTCAATAGAGATTTCTGATTTAGGCCCCCAGACCCCCCAAAGGATATGGCGCTTCCCTTCCTATTTAGCACAAAATAAGTCTCTCTGCAGTTCCCTCAAACGAACTTGGGAAGACTATTTATACAACAACCGAGAACAATCCTCAAACCCGAGCCTCCTATGGGAAGCAGGGAAAACGGTACTCAGAGGCCACATTATTTCCTTTTCTGCTGCCCACAAAAAACAAGTCAAAAGGGAATATGCAGCAGCTAGCACTGCATTGAGAAAAGCCCAAACCCACTTGAACCTAGTAAACTCCCCTGAGCACAGGGCGCAATGGTCAGCAGCCAAATCCCAATTCGACCTGTGGGCAGAGGAACAGGAAAAGCTACACAAATCCATCTCAGACCTGAGATACCACAAATTTGGCAATAAACCTGGGAAATTGCTTGCTCGCCTCTGCAAGGGCACCTACACCCCCTCTCACATACCCGCACTTAAGAACACCAATGGGGAATTGATCTCGTCATCGGAGGGTATCAATTCCATCTTAGAGAAATACTACACAAACCTCTATAGACAAGACCCCATTGACGAACAAGCAGCACAAAAATTCCTAAACCTAATATCCCTTCCCTCAGTGACCGATACACAATTAAACATACTTAATGCCCAAATCACATTGGAGGAAGTCAATTTAGCGATTAAATCCCTCTCCCCAGGAAAGGCTCCTGGCCCAGACGGATTCACCCCAGAGTCCTACAAACTCAATGCGGACGTGCTAGCCCCTACCCTAATCAACGTATTCCAACACATATTGGAAGGCGCCCCTTACCTCCCGTCAGGATACCAAGCCCACATAAAATTGATTCCCAAGAAAGATAAAGACCCTACAGAGCTGAGCTCATACCGCCCGATCTCCTTACTTAATATAGACTCCAAGTTGCTTTCGAAGATTATGGCCAACAGACTGGCAACCATCATGCCAGACATCATACACCCGGTCCAAGCGGGCTTCACTCAGGGCCGCTCGGCGGTATCCAACATTAGAAGGGTTCTTGCGGTGCTGGACCTCGTGGGGACCGGCCCAACCTCGGAAAACGCCATAATAACACTCGATGCTGAAAAAGCATTCGACAATGTATGTTTCCGTTGGTTGCGGCTGGTCCTCGAGAGGTTTGGCTTCGCGGGGCCCTTCCTGCATCTTATACCCACCATGTACGCAAACCCCACAGCCCAAATCATCTCACCTGGATCTATCTCGAATACCATCTCGCTCTACAAGGGCACAAGGCAGGGCTGCCCCCTATCACCCCTCTTATTTAATCTCTGATCTCTGATCTCTGATATTCACCTCTAAACCCCAGCTAGACATCCCATGCAACCAACAAATCTTCACTCAATTCAGGGGATACTCAGGGCTCAAAATAAATTTTGCTAAAAGCGAAGTGCTCCCACTATACCAGGCCCACTCTCCCACCTGGTCGACTAACTCCCCATTCCAAATAGCCAAGACATACATCACATATTTGGGAATAAAAATAGGCAGAACCCCGCATTCCCTGTATCATCTCAATTTCCCTCCAATAATATCCAAAATTATCACCCAATTAGACACCTGGTCCAAACTACCCCTTTCCTTCTTTGGTTGATGCCACCTTTATAAGATGGTGTCCTTCCTTAAATTACTCTATCCACTACAAACCATCCCCTTGCTATTGAAACACCTAGACATACAGAAATTACACAAGGCCCTATCTAAATTCATCTGGCAAGGCCGCAAACCAAAAATTGCACTTCAAAAATTATTCCTCCCTAAACAAGAGGGAGGGACAAACTTAGCAGACACACGACTTTACAACCTGCCTTGCCTCCTGAGATCTGGTCTGGACTGGATATCCAACAAGTCCCAGTATGCAAACTTCGACCTAGAGTCGCAAATGGTCACTCCCTATGCCCTGGCAGCCTTGCTCCACTGTGAACCGAAATCCCTCCCAGTGGCATTAAGATACAACCTACTCATTAGAGATACTGCACTGGCCTGGAGGGAAACGAGAAGGAAGTTGGGAGTCCCATCGCAAGTTTTCAGACACCTCCCGATACTGGGTCACCCCCTCTTCTCCCAAGCCTCTCACCACCCGATCTTCACCTGTTGGGCTGCCAAGGGTCTAACCCACTTCTTCCAGTTATATGACACTACAACGGGGTCTCCTCTAGCTCTCCAAACAATTGTTGACAAATACAACATTCCCCCTCAACACCACCTCTACATCAACCAAGCCCTCAGTTTCATCAACAGGATATCTCCCAACAAGAACAAACGCTTTGAACTCTCTCTCACAGATTCATTCATTGACCTAAAAGCCTTTAAAATTTCATACCTTTATAAACCACTGGCATCCTCTGCAGCTAAACCTTTAAAAGGCAACCTGTTTTCAACTTGGAATAAAGACCTCTCATCCCAAGAAGCATCCCATCATATCATCAAGGGCTATAATATAACAAGATCATTTATCTCTAACGAGTTCTGGCGTGAGCAACAGTTCAAGATTATGCACCGCACCCACGTCCCTTATCGGAGGCAGGACATGGACCCCCTCCAACAGACCTGCCGTTGGTGCAACGAACACAAACCCTCACTGTTACACAAACTGTGGTCATGCCCTATCGTCACACAATTCTGGGATGCAGTGGAAAAACTAGCTGCAACAGTTACCGGCCTACACCCCCACAAAAACCTCTACCTACTCTTATTCGGCTCATATTACTCCCCGATGACACCTCTCCCACCTCACCAGCTGAGAACTTTACAAAAACACCTACCGTGGCTTACGATGTGCTATATGATAGCCAGAAGAACCATACTCAGACAGTGGATCCAACCCTCCCCCCCCCCCACTATAAGCTCAGTTCATCAAGAACTGCTGACCCTGATGGGTAAAGAACGTTTGGACCTATCACTTCAACAAAAGGCCCCCTCTCTTCCGCATCGAAACCAACTCCTCCAATTTCACGACAAGTGGGACCGATATTTGGAGTCCTTCCCATCGAGAAGACCTCTGTCCCTTATGCCACCAACACATTCTCACCTCCTACTATCCTCAAAACGATAAAGCCTCACTAAGATACCACAAAAACCCTCTCGTTACCCTACATTTGGAGAACACTACAAATCTAACTGAGCTGTGACAATAACGCCAATCTACATTTAGTAATCTCTGGACTCAAGCTAACCTTCGGACTTGGAGCGCCTGACTCAAACCAGAGGCAATTGCAACTGGTGGTCGAACTGATTCTTGGACCCCCCCCCCCCCACCCTTACCTGCTAACCCTCCTTCCCCATCCACTTTTATCCTACCCCCACCTCCATCCCTACTTAGTGGATGGTAACCGATGTAAACTATCACACCTATATCCTGGCAGTTAACCCTGTTACCCCATTGAGTTGTTTCAGCTGTTACTTATTGTACCCGTTGTCTTTAAATGCTATGTAATGAGAAAAACATCCAATAAATATTATTTCAAAAAAAAAAAAAAAAAGCCCATACTTCTCTTTTAATGCTGTCTATGAAAAGGTCATGCAAGGCAGCAGGGAGCCCAAGCAAACGTCCAGAGGATAATGAAGGGGGTGAATACTCAAAGGAGATGGCAGGAATGCAATGAGGTCTGCAGGCATACTGGGAAATGGTTTGTGTTTGTGCACTGAGAACCATAGGAGACTCACGCAGAAACAGTAGGGTCAAATAATCCATGCAATCACAGTAAAGGGCTGCTAGAGCACCAAATTCAAATATGCCACAGTGCCCTTTACTGTCACCAGCCATGCAAATAATAGTGTTACAGTAAGAGCGCTGTAAGTTAACTCCTTAGAGGAAGAACTGGAGCAATGTAAGCCACATCAGGCTCCCCACACACATGGTCCAAAGCCCAGCTCCATGTAGCTAAGGGGTGGTTCCAACACAGGCACACTGGGGATAGAGGTGCAGGATTAAGGAAACATGTTTCTTCCACTAGGCTGTGCCCCTCCAGTGGGCACTCTGAAGTGCCAGGGGCAGGGTTCCTCAAGACACACTGCAACCTTGGGCCTGTCTGTAGCTGACTTACACAGGGCGGGTGCAAGGATTTTTGTCACCCTAGACGAAACCTCATTTTGCCGCCCCTTTGGCTCCGCACCTGACTCCACCCCCTTTGCTCTGTCCATGTATTTAGGTGGCAGAGGTGGAGATTTTTGCAGCGCCTCTCTACCCATTTAGCCATGGTCCACAGGCCTGCACCTGTGCTTCTGGACCCAGCCCAAAGTCAAATAATAGCAGCACTGGCTCGCTTCCTCATGCCAGCCATGTTCCGCAGGTATATGGACAGGCTGGGGTAGTATATGGACAGGGGCTTGGCGCCCTGGGCATTAGTGAGCCCTAGGCGGCAGCCTACTCCGCCTAGTGGTAGAGCCGGCCCTGGACTTACACATTACACACAGCTGTCTTGGCAAGCTTCTTCAGCAGAGCCCAGTACTGAAGGACATATTACAGGTCTGCTCCACTTTTTCTTCTCTGTGGTGTCGAGTTTGCATGGCAATGTTGAAGATCAGCTGATCCAGAGACCTGCAATATAAGACATTTCTGACTCTGCAGCAATTGAGGAAACTGGCTAGAAAAAAAAAATCATAAAACATAAAGTAACAGTTTAGCTTCTCTCAAAAGAAGGAGGAAATACATTCTCCTAGGACACCAGCAAAAACCTGAGGCATGATGGGAGTGGGAGGGGTGAATGCTGAAGGCAGCATTATAACCCAATGTGCCTAAATTACTTCACCCTGTGTCCTTTCAAGCACAATTTTGAAAGATACATTTTTCAAGGTACTGCTTAGGCACAATTACCATCTATAAATGACCCCTATAAGATAGCAAATTTCTTTTGTGTTATGCGGTGAACTTGTATCCTTAGTTTATCCCAGATAAACTCTGGTACAGCACCCATTTGCAATAACAACTTTTTTTTTCTTAAGTGAATGTACTGGGTGAGAGGACTGAAAACAAATTTATAGCCATTAGACAACATTAGCTGTTACAGGTTTCACCTGGTTAACCTTTCTCAACAGCGAACAGGACAAAGCCTGATGTTGCCATGGCAATAAAGAATTAGAACTTTCAACTTTCTCTGAATTCAGGTTACAATTTCAGTTCCAAATTTGGTGATTTTCCACCCATGCCACAGTGCTAATGCACATTTCAAGAAGTGTTGTTTCTTTTTACAGTAGCAGGACCTCATAGAACCTATAGGGTAGCCACTAAACGCTAATTAGTGGTGCTAGAGAAGGAAGGCCCTCATTAAAAGAGAACAATTATTTTACCTTAGCACAGGTGAGGAGGGGGTGAATTTCTTTGATGCCAGTACAACAGATACACAAAATTTGTACAATTCTTTCTGATTTCAATTCAATGCTCTGATCAATGTTGAAGGCGAAAAAAATACATATTTTGCCATTGTTTTATAGAAATTAAGAAATGTTTTTTTCTGGATGTGGCAGGGGAAACGCTCTCTATTCCCACATATGTCACCCCTTTGTAAGACCATAAAGTGTAAATGGAGGCAAAAGGTTTTTTTTTAGTTTACCCTTACATAGAGTAGAGAGGGATTGGAACACCCTATCAGTAGAGTTGAGCGGACACCTGGATGTTCGGGCAAACTTCGCAAAAAAGTTTGAGTTTGGCCCCTAACTTGTCTCCGAACACCGAACCCCATTGAAGTCAATGGTGACCCAAACTTTTGGGCACTAAAATGGCACTAAAAAAGTCCTGGAAAGGGCTAGAGGACTGCAAGAGGGAGCAAAATGGGGGTAAGAGTAGGGCAAGTGCCCTGCAAACAAATGTGGATAGGGAAATAACTTAAAATCACATAAAAAAAAAATGGAGGAGGAGGTGGATGTGGAGTAGGA
>BLSH010100279.1:527386-538291 GCA_018402905.1 Glandirana rugosa | reverse complement strand
CAAAGGGGGCAGTACAAGATATTAACTCTGCAGGGTGCCCAAACTTTTGCAGACACCATTTTTTAGTTTTCTGTTATTTTAAAAGTGTAAATGATGGAAATAAAATCTAACTTTTGTTGACATATTATAAGAATGTCTAATCTGTAATTTGATGCCTTTTGGAGATTTTTCCATCATTCCTTGGCTTCTTTATGCACATTAATACAAATTTTTACCTGGGGTGCCCAAACTTTCGATCCCCACTGTATAGAGGCTGGGTCACATGATTCACTGGCCAATAACAGCCATGCCATTAGTAGGCATGGCTGTGATGGCTTCTAAGGGCAAACCAGTGAAACGCTTGTTGATTGGCTGCCCTGCAGCTATTCAAAAGGCGCGAAAAAATACCCGAACCCGCACCCGGACTTTTTCTCAAATGTCCGGGTTCAAGTTCGGGACACCCTAAAGTCCGGTACGAACCCGAACTTTATAGTTCGGGTTCACTCTACTCAACCTATCAGTGGTCATAACCTTCCCTTGCTAAAAAAAAAAAAAAGTTTTGCCGTCAGTTCTACTTCAACATATACCAGGAAAGGTGTATTATAAAGACTAGGATGTGTTCTCCCAAAAGACCATCACCAAATTACATTTTCTATTGTAATATTTAAACACTTCAATACTGGGCATTTTCCCCCCTTCCTGCTCAGGACAATTTTCAGCTTTGAGTGCTGTCACACTTTGAATGACAATTGCGTGTCATGCAACACTGTACCCAAACAAAATTTTTATCATTTTATTCCCACAAATAGAGCTTTCTTTTGGTGGTATTTTATCATCACTGGGGTTTTATTTTTTGATAAACAAACTAAAAAAGACCAAAATTAAAAAAAAAAAAAAAAAATTCTTTCCATTATAAAAGTTTGTTCTCTCCTTTACTAATGGGCACTGATGAGGCTGAACTGACAGGCACTGATGAGGTGGCACTGATGGGTACTGATGAGTTGGCACTGATAAGGTGGCACTGATATGTAGAATTGATGGGCACTGATATGCAGCACTAATGGGCACCGATAGGTGGCAATGATATGCAGCACTGATGGGCACTGATAGGCAGCACTGATGGGCACTGATAGGTGGCACTGACGGGCGCTGATAGGTGGCACTGACAGGCACTGGTAGGCGGCACTGATGGGCACTAATAGGCGGCACTGATGGGCACTGACATGCAGCACTGATGGACACTGACCAGCAGCACTGATGGGCACTAATAGATGGCAATGATAGGCATGACTGTTGAGGAGGTACTGTCAGTCATTTCTTATGGGCACTGATTGGAACTTTTATGTGCACTGGCTGGCACTTTGGTGGGCACTGACTGCCAGCTTGATGAGCAGTGATTGGCAAACGCTGTGGGCACGACTGATGGGGTCCGGTCTGATAATCAATGATTATCAGCCAAGACCCCCCTCTGACAGGAGAGCAGCCGATCGGCTCTTTCTGTCAGCACGAATACAGGAAAGCCGTTTACCGGCACTTCCTGGTTCATGCTGTGATCAGCTGTGATTGGTCACAGCTGATCACATGGTAAAGAGCTTCAGAGTGACACACTGCAACACCGATTGCTGCACTTTGCGCCCCCGCGGGCGTGAAATTGCGCGTTATCCTAACCGGACGTCATATGACCTCCGGTCAGCATAACAAAACCCCCGCTAGGCCGTCATTCTGCACCGAGGAGAAATCTGTTTAGGACAAAGCGTGCAGGGTACGCAACATGCTGACGTCACCACCTGCGATCGCACCCCGGAAGGATGGGCATTTTTATACGCTGGCCAGCTGTACTGTTTTATGCTTGGAGCTTTAACACCATTTTAAATGTAAGTTACTATTTTTTATTAAATACTTTTGTATGTGGATTTACACCATGGGAGTCTGTTTCCTTTTTCTGAGATGAGATGCCTATGGGACTTGGGAGACAGCGGAGGACTTAGAAGCTTAAGCTGTATATACTTTGGCTGGGTTGTGAAGCCACTGGCGTTGCTGACCTCCTATAATCATTTTTATTAACTATTATTTCACCTCATTGTTATATGGACTTCCATATCTCATACCCTCATGGTGATCTATGAGGGGCAGCGCAGCCTTATTTTATATTATATTGTTTATATCATTGGTGTTGGGTGGTGTTAGATCGCAGCTGCTACTTTAATAACATATGTATGTCACTTTATCAACAACTGTTCAAATAATCTTAGCTCAGTTTTCTCTCTTTTTAAATAAACAGAAAAAAGCTGAAAATAAGCAAACTAATGCAGCCACCACATCTATGGATCTGTAAGCTGCAGTACTTTAAAATGTTGTTTCGTATTTTTAACTTTTATGCCCAACTACAGGAAACTGGAACATTATCACTTGCAGTGGGGCTGTTGGCAGGTGTAGTTCTCCACCCAGCAGGTGGTACCGTGCCGCTCAGGGATGGAGTGAAGACCTAAGGGGAAGATATCCCCCTGCAGCCTCCATAGGTGTCACAGGAGGAGCAATTGTGCAATTAGATGCTGCACTTCCAGTGACCTTTGGTGGATGTTTTGGTTGAGGACGATGCAAATAAATAGCAGTGTCCCACTGGGTTTGGCACGTATTTTGCGAATGGATGGTGTAGGGAGAGGAACCCTTCTGGCAGGGACAGAGTACTATTCCAGGGCAAGTAGGGCCAGAGTAGGAGTACACCACTGGGTGTTGTAGACAGCACCAATCTTCTGTACTGCTGCCGCCACTCGCTCCAAGCCACTTGAGCCGACATTTTGTCCACCCCCCGCCAGCTCATTGCCTCTCCATCCGCAGTCGCAACCAGCCAGCCAGCCAGCCTTACTTCTCTGCCACTTTATCTAAGGGTGCTGATAGCATTCAGTTGATACCCACTCTCTAAGTGGAGCGACCACCCTACTGGTTACTGCTGGTTACTGAGCCTGTTGCTGAGTATCATTAAGCCTGTTACTAAATGCTACTGAACCTGCTACCAGAAAGGGATATTGCATCTTTGTTAGAGCCCATTCACACAGGGGCGACTTGCGATCCGACTTGAGTTGCCTCAAGTCGCCCCAAGTCGCTTGACATTTGAAATCCCATTGAAATGAATGGGAGCCGTCTTAATATACACGACTGAAGTCGCTCCGACTTCAAGGCGACTTCTGAAAAGGTTCTTGTACTACTTCTAGGCGACTTCTATCCGACTTGTGCCCATAGAATTCAATAGAAGTCGCCTCCAAGTCGGATCCCCATCTATATGGAAGCGACTTCACAGTTAAAAAGAATAGAATTTATTTTTAGGCAGCCCCCTCCCTCTCTTCTCTGATTGGTCAAGGCAAAGTCGCCTGGCTAAAGTCGTGTTGTAAAGTCGCCTGAGGTCCTTTAAGTCGCGCTGGAAGTCGCGCTGAAAGTCACGCTTAAATCGCCTAGCGAAGTCGCGCTGAAGTCGGGTCGCCCCTGTGTGAATGCAGCCTTAGACAAGCTGCTTATGCTCATTGTTGTGCTAATTGTTAATTGTGGAATTAAACTAATATAAATACAGTGAACCTCCCTTGACCCTGAGTTTGCTGCTTCTTTGTTTTGGTTACCATACCTCTGGCTTTACCTGCACTGCAAGGGTTAATTGCTTGTTTAGTCTATGGGAAAGAAGAAGCGCTTTGCTTAACTAATCCTCGGCACCCTTTCAGACGGTGTTCCACCACGCTCTAGTTGTAGACTGTCCCTCAGCTTCCTCATGTCCACTGCAGGACTATTGACCCTAAAGGGACCAGTCTAGCAGCCAAGAGGATTGAGTTAATAAATATTTTTTTAACAAGTCCCCTAGACCTAAATGAGCAATTAACCCCTGCAATCTTAGCACAGCCCCACTGCAAGGAATAATTTTCAGGTTTTTCAGAGTTGGGCTTAAGTTACCTGGAAGCAGGGGACATTTCAGACAGTCATGTAAGCACCTTTTTCTTTCTCCATATAAGAAATATTTTTTTGCTGTGGTCAAAGAGTGTTAATCACCACCTATGCATTCAGTCAGTCAACCAGTGCAGTGTTTGTGCTGTACTGTGACAGTCAAACAGTCTTGGCAGAATCAGACAGTTAATCACATACAAGTCATGTCAAATTTAAAAATGTCTATATAAATATTTCTGCTACTTTCCCTGTCCTAAGTGACAAGCATTGTAAGCAGATAATAATAATGTGTACTGCAAAGTTTACTGGCCTGCAAAAATCAATTTTAAATGGATAGAATGATTCTTACTCTGAATGGTCTAAAGGTTATCAATGGTATACCCCAAGGTTCAGTGTTGGGATGATTACTTTTTAATATCTTTATAAATAATATAGGGTCTGGGATTAAAAGTACCATTTCAGTGTTTGCAGATGACACCAAGCTATGCAGTGGAATAACGCCATTACAGGATATCTCCAACTTACAAGGTGACCTCAATACACTGTTTAATTGGGCAACTATGTGGCAGATGAGGTTTAATGTTGATAAATGTAAAGTTATGCACTTGGGGGCTAAGAATATGCATGCATCATACATACTAAGGGGGGTACAACTGAGAGATCGTAGGCTTAATGGTAGCATGCAATCCCAAGCTGCGGTTTCCAGAGCAAGCAAAATCCTTTCTTGTAAAAGTACAGAGAAGGGCAATCAAACTGATGGCCTGGAGGAGGCATGGAAGAGCACAGCTATGAGGAAAGATTAGAGGAACTGAATTTATTCTCTCTTGGGAAGAGGAGATTATGGGGGGATATTATCAACATGTATAAATACATAAGTGGTCCATCTAGTGAACTTGGTATTTGAGTTATTCACTTTAAGGTCATTACAGAGGAAAAGGGGGCACTCTTTACGTCTTGAGGAAAAGAGATTTAATCTCAAAATACAGAAAGTCTACTTCACAGTAAGACAGTAAGAGCTGTGAAAATGTGGACTAGACTCTATCGAGAGCTGGTTCTTCCAGCTCAGTAGATTGCTTTAAAAAAGGCCTGAATTCTCTCCTAAATTTACATAATAAAACTGGATACTAACATTTATAGGTAAAGTTGATCCAGGGAACATCTGATTGGGGGATCAGGAAGGATTTTTTTTCCCTGCTGGATCAAATTGGTTCATGCTTTGCTGGGTTTTTTTGCCTTCCTTTGTGTAGCAGGTACCTTTTAACTATGCCTGTCTCCCTGCATGAGTTCTCTCCCTACAAACACAAGGTTCAGATTACTGTACTTGTATTGTGTTCCTATGGGGAAAACAGTTACAGCAGCCAATGAATGAGGTTTTTACAAGCAGCATGGAGCATGGAGCAGAAGTATTCCTGGGAGCAGCCGTGCCTGATGGGGGAGGCTATTTAAGCAGAGGCTGAGGCCTGACAATGCCTCATTGGACAGCGGTGAATGATCAGCAAAGACCCTGTGTGTCATTGCAGCAGTGTTGCGGCTTGCTGCCTACCTACAGTGTTCCAGCGGGCTGCATTTCTACAATGTTCCAGCAGATGATCTGCAGGACTAGCCCTACTAGTGACTGAGTTTGTTCCAGACCCAGCAGCAACTGTAGCAATCGATCGGGAAGAACTGTGGGGAGGAGTGCAGTAGAGGCCAATTCCAGGAGCAGAGATGGGGAGTGTTCCATCATCTTCAGACTCATCACCATCATCTGAGCAGCAGGACCGTTCACTTGTAGTCATTTGTTTGGTTGGGTGATCTATAAGAGTACTGATTTGTTTAACCACTTGCTGACCGCGTATAGTATGTATACGGCAGCAAAGTGGCACTTTCCCACAAATCGGCGATTCACACATGCGCGAGACCCACAGGTCGGGCAGACTCGATGTCCACCGGCGACCCACGATCGCTTCCGAGAGAGCCAGAGCGGGGAACCGCCGATGTAAACACAGCGGTTCCCCGCTCTGTGAGGGGGGGACATGACAGATCTACTGATCCCTGTACTCGGGATCAGTTAGATCTGTTATGCCCCTGGCAGCCCAACCCCCATACAGTTAGAACACAAACAGGAAACACAGCTAACCCCTAGATCTCCCCCTGCAGGTTAACCCCTTACCTGCCAATGACATTTACACAGTAATCAGTGGCTATTTTTAGATCTGATCACTGTATAAATGTCATTGGTCACAAAAAAGTGTCAAAAATGTACGACATGTACGGCGCAATATTGCAGTCCCGATAAAAATCACAGATCGCCGCCATTACTAGTAAAAAAAAAGTAAAAACACCATAAATTAATTCTCATGGTCTCAAACCATGGTTTGTAAACGTGGCAACTTTTGCGCAAACCAATTAACATACGCTGATTGCGATTTTTTTTACCACAAATATGAGGAAGTATATATAGCGGACAAAACTGATGAATAAATTTGTTTTTTTATATATTTTTTTGGACATGTATTATAGCAAAAAGTAAAAAAATATTATTTTGTTTTTCACAATTGTCGCTATTCTTTTGTTCATAGCGGTGTTCAGAAGTGACTCAGGGGTGATCAAATACCACCAAAAGAAAGCTCTATTTGTGGGGAAAAAAGGATGTCAATTAAGTTTAGGTACAATGTCGCATGAGTGTGCAATTGTCAGTTAAAGCGATGCAGTGCCGAATCGCAAAAAGTGCTCTGGTCCTAATGTGGGAAATCCTTCCGGGGGTTAAAGTGGTTAATACATACCTCACAAAAAAGTTAGTAGTCATCTGAGTGTTACCATCAGATTGAGGAGGCTGGATTATAATCGCTTGAGTGCACTGGATTGCTGTTAGTTGAAAGCTTATCATAAAGTCAGTGATCACTGTGAAGGTTTCTATCTATTGCAGTAAAGTTGTTTATTCCACCTTTGTTCCATATTCGGAGGATCTGTGGATACAGTTACTTCTTAGGTACCTAACATTGAAATAAAGAGTCGGCAGAAGATGCACTGAACTGCAATTGATGATTTTCTACAATTACAGCTACTCCCCCCACTTTGCAGGACTCGGGGTTATTACACTTTGCCCTACTAAATTCTCCTAAGAACTCTCATAAATAGAGCAGGTGGATTTGAATAAGCCAAGTGTATTGTTCATAGAAGTTATACTAGCTGGGGTGCATTCTTTTGAGTGGTACTGGTTTATCTGTATTCGATTGAGTGATATCAATTTACCTACAGTTCACTAATCCACCTTGGTTAGCCTAAATTTTATCCATTATTGATTTTAATTAGTTAATCCCTCCTTACGACACCTACATGTGAACATCCAGGTATCCTGATTAAACTCAATTGGATGAGTCAGAGGTTACCTTCAACAGTGAAGTATCCGTGAATAAAAGAGAGTCGTGATGCACATTTAGTTTGTTTGTATCTCTCTTGTATTCATTAAGGTGTTAAAACCTCTTATGTTATTTAGACATTCATGTGTGGGTGACTTAAAAGTAAACTGTTAACCATTTACCTGTGTGGTGCAATTTCTGTTTAAATTGGAGTTCTACTTTAACACAACAGAGATTTAAGTAAATACTTCAAACACTAATATTGTGTGATTCCATTATTGTGTCACTTCTTAAAAGGGAGCTAACTCAAATAGTGATTCCAGGTGTGCCAGAGTGGACTGAGGCTGTTATTGGGGTTGAGAGGCAGAGTAACGGACTATACATACTAAAGCAACTCCTGCGGGGGGTAGTGCTACATGTGGGGGCTCGTCCGGGATCCGTTTACTCTGCTGTCAACTTCCTTAGGCACCATCCCTACAGACATCATGATGGACCCTGCTGCTGTGATCCAGTGGTGTGGCGAAGAAGGTGCCTGCTCAGAGACGAGTGTGGTGTTTAATCTCCCTGGAGAGGCCTGGACTGAAAAACAAATTAGTCAGGCAGTGAAAACATTGGCCCTAGATAAGAAAGTGTGGGTGATTGATGTTAGGCCAGACCGTGGGGCCTCTTGCACCTATGTGCTGCTAGAATGGAAGAAGGAAGTCCCTGAACACTTCCGAGGCGTCAGTGTGCAATTGGCCAACAAGACAGAACTCTGCATAATTCACCCTAAGGCTGGAGAAGAGGGCCCTTCTAGTAGAGGTTAAGCTGAAATCACGGAGGAAGAAGTCCTTCCCACAGCTCCTCTGGCCACAATTGGGCCGGAGTTCTTTGCTGCTCTAGGATACTGTCAAATTGCCAGAAAGACACTCCAACATACTCTGGAACTGGGTATCGAAAGCTCAGGGTCTTCTCTGGAAGTCAACACGTGCCTACAGGGGAGGACAACTATGAAGAGTGGTTGGACCAGGCCACACAAGCCTTTGATGAATGGGACATTCCTGAGACCCATAAGAAACAATGAATTACAGAGAGTTTAAGAGGGCCTACTTCAGAAGCCATCCACAATACGAAGCTCAGCAAACAAAAATTGTGTTGCCCAGGACTACCTTAACATTCTGCAGGATGTGTTTGGGTGCACAGAGAAGGTTTCTGATCTCATGTACCAGTTGGAGCACACTTACCAAAATGAGGGAGAGAAGCTGTCTGATTACATGAGACGTTTGGACAAGATTATTTATTTATACTATTTTTTAATACATTTTATACTGATTTACACTATGTGGAGCCCTCTATCTCCTTATATACCGATGGTGGGATATCTCTTGGGATGAGCATCATTGGAGGCCCCCCTGAATGCTGATGGGCAATACGGAACAAGACGAATACCTTTGAACCCGGATCCTATCTCTGGAGATCTACATTGGGAACACACTCCCAAACCAGCCTGTCTGACCTATGTTTCCATATGGTGCATGTGCCCTACGAATCTGGTAAGATTCCATCCATATCATTACCTGCATTTGTTTGCTTCTACCCCAGTGGAATGTGATCAGTGGTTACATCTATGTTGAAGAGTTAACAAGAATATATGAACAGTATTACTCAAGGACACTATTCTTCAATTTTTGAACTGTTTTTGATTGATTTTTCGTTTCTCACTCCATAGTTTTCCTATCACCAGGTTTTGGTTTTCTTGAAATTCACAATCATGTTTATTATATGGACTATTTTTAAATGCAATTTTCACTTTAAGTACCATATGAACCATGTGCATTGTTTGTGGTATCAATTCTTGTTTACCAGCAACCTATATGTTTGTCTCTGCAATACTTACAGGGACCATCTCTGGCATTACGTCAGACTGTGCCCTGTACACCGTCTTGCACTTTATTAGGAGATATATAGTGCTGAGGCTATTGATATATAGTGCTGCGGCAATTATTAACCTTTTAGTCACTTTGCACTTTAATATTACGCAATTTCCTATTTTTGGAAGTCACTCACCTTATTTGTATTATTGACGAGTGTGCCCAAGCCCAGTGAAGCCTGAAGTGCAGCACCAGAAGCCGGCGGGAAACTTTAGAGGACCCCGGTGAAGGAGCCAAATGGGTGTCCATCTTACAGTAGCTAGCTCCAAAGCCAAAAACGCGGAGAGACAGCGTTGTTGCCTCCGAGCGACCCAGTGTCCCGTCTCCTTTACCACGGGCTGCCCGGCGTTGGAGAGTTAATGCACACCAGACTCCCAAAGCTCAGTGTAGATCCAAACCGGATCAAAATCTCCGCAAGAGAGGAGTGCGGATACAAGCCACCGAACAAGCCAAGGCCACCACATCCTCAAACTTCCCTGACAAGCTGGTGGTACCTTCTCCTGTTTTCTCCATCCAAGTAGAGGGAGTCTACACCAAGGCCCTTCTGGATACCAGAGCTCAAGTGACACTTCTCTACAGAGACTTCTATGACAGGCACTTTAAACATCTGCCATTGCAAAAGTTTGAAGAGCTAGAGATATGGGACATTGGGACTGAGAACTTCCCCTATGATGGTTATCTACCGGTGAAGCTGACTTTCGATCCCTATGTGGCTGGAAAAGGCGAGACCTTTGACACTTTGGCAGTGGTTTGTCCTCGTCCAACAGGGGCCAGCAAGAGTTCTCTCATTATAGGGACCAACACTGATCTGGTTAGATGACTATTGAAGCCTCTTGTTCTGGAGCCAGGCACTTCAACTTCAAATGTGCACCCCATGCTGAAGCAAACCTACCAGCGCCTAATGCAAGACCAGAAGGCCCCAGCTGAAGAAGTCGGAAAAATCTATCACTCGGACCCGAGTGAGAAGGTATTACAGCTTGGTTAAGTGGCCTGTTTACGGGCATCTGTCAAACTAAACTGGAAACAACCAGGCCCTTTCATTGTCCTTGAAGTGGACAGACAAAGAGAAGACATGGGAGTGGAGATGATTCTCGAAGTGGTTTCAACCGAAGCATTGCAAAGCAGTCATGGGAGGATCTTGGTCAGTGTCTGCAACATAACAACCTTGGCACTGAAGATGCCGGCTCTGATGTTGCTGGGACAAGTGAATCTAGCTACCCCAGTCTCACCATCAGATTTGGTGGGGGATAAAAGGATGAGATCCCTGTAGAGGAGTTCTATCTGAAGAACACTTCTCTCTCACCCGAATGGAAACAAAAAAGACTCAGCTCCTAGGATGGCAGGCTGCATTCTCGCAGAGAAGAGTGACCGCGAGAAACGTGTGGGGTGTAGTTTAAGTGAGAAGAGACGCTCTTACGTCGGACGGTAGGATCCTCGACTCAGAAAAAACAAAGGTAAGCCCACTCTCTCTTCACAAGAAGTCTATCTTGAGGAGATGTCCCTAGAGTAGGAAAATAGGGGGTGGTTTAGACTACCACTCTGACCCCATCGATCTAAGTGAACAGGGTCGTTGTAGTCTCGGCCGTAGAAGTCACGGTTCCAACAATACAACGTCTGTGACTGGTTCTAGGAGGGTACTGACGAAACGTTACGAAGCCAACTTTGGTGAAGCTCTTAGTAGAGGTGAGGGTACAGAAGAGAAACAGACAGGTGAAGTTCCTGTTACTTTCCCGGACCAACAAAGGTCA
>BLSH010100279.1:505013-524859 GCA_018402905.1 Glandirana rugosa | reverse complement strand
GACCCCCTTAGGAAATCCCCCCTCCATTAGTGCAGACCCCCTTCTGAGGAAGCTGTTTTCACCTCTAAAAGGACTTTTAAGGCACCTGGTTCTTCCACCATGATTTGGTGGAGGACAACCCAACTCGCCCCCTGGCACATCTAGGCAGAACACTTCAGTATCAGTAGTGTGTGGACAGAGCAACCTACCTTCATATGACAATTGGTGGGAGGTTCCTCTGTCAACTCTGTGTCATGAGATGAGCTGTTTAAGCTTGGGCTCTTCTTATACAACGCAACTTGTCTAATTTTATGTGTGCACTAACCTATTTCCTCCGCTTGTATATACAACAGTATGTAACAGGTTACAGAATCTTTACCTCCTTTGGAGGACCAAAGGTTCTTTAGTGGGGGGAGTGTGTAGCAGGTACCTTTTGACTCTGCCTGTCTCCCTGCATGAGTTCTCTCCCTACACACAGAAGGATCGGATTACACTGCACCAGTACTGTGTTCCTATAGGGAGAACAGTTACAGCAGGCAATGAAAGAGGCTTTTACAAACAGCATGGAGCAGAATGATTCCTGGGAGCAGCAGTGCTTGATGGGGGAGGCTATTTAAGCAGAGGCTGAGGCCTGACACAGCCTCTCTGGACGGCGGTGATTGATCAACAAAGACCCTGTGTATGCATTTCGGCCGGCTGCATTTCTACAGTGTTCCAGCGGATGATCTGCAGAAATAGCCCTACTAGTGACTGAGTTTGTTCCAGACCCAGTGGGCAGCTGTAGCAATCGATCGGGAAGAACTGCGGGGAGGAGTGCGGTGGAGGCCGATTCCAGGAGCAGAGATTGGAAGTGTTCCATCATCTGAGCGGCAGGACCTGCAGCCGTTTGTTCGGTTGGGTGAGCGGGCCTAGGCCTATCTATAAGAGTACTGATTTGTTTAATACATACCTCACAAAGAAAGTTAATAGCCATCTGACCATTACCATAAAATTGAGGAGGCTGGATTATAATCACTTGAGCGCACTAAAATGCTGTTAGTTGAAAGCTTATCATAAAGTCAGTGATCACTGTGAAGGTTTCTATCTATTGCAGTAAAGTTGCTTATTCCACCTTTGTGCCATATTCAGAGGATCTGTGGATACAGTTACTTCTTGAGTATCTAACATTGAAATAAAGAGCTGGCAGAAGATGCACTGAACTTCAATTGAGGATTTGCTACAATTACAGCTACCCCCCCCCCCCACACACACACACACACTTCGCAGGACTCAGGGTTATTATACTTTGCCCTACTTAATTCTCCTAACAACTCTCATAAATAGAGCAGATGGATTTGAATAAGCCAAGTGTATTGTTCATAGAAGTTATACTAGTTGGGTTGCATTCTTTTGAGTGGTACTGATTTATCTGCATTCCTTTGCATAGTATCAGTTTACCTACAATTTTCTAATCCACCTTGTTTAGCCTAAATTTTATCCATTATTGATTTACGTTAGTTAAGCCTTCCTTACGATGCCTACAGATGAACATCCAGGTATCCTGATTAACCAGTCCAGATCCGCGCTATAGCTGAAAGATGGCTACAGCGCGGATCTGAATTGCCGGGGGGTCATCCATGGGAGGCGGCTGCGCGCTCTCGTGGCCACCGCACATTGCGTGGGCATGCCCGCGGGTCGGGCAGACTCAATGTCTGCCAGAGGCCCGCGATCCACTGTTAGAGTGGCACAACGGGGAACCGCCGATGTAAACATGGCGGTTCTCCATTCTGTAGGGGGGGCATAGCAGATCTACTGATCCCTGTGATCAGGATCAGTTACATCTGTTATGTCCCTGGCAGCCCCACCCCCACACAGTTAGAACACATACAGGGAACACAGTAAACCCCTTCACTGCCCCCTTAGTGTTAACCCCTTCACCGCCAATGACATTTATACAGTAATCAGTGGCTATTTAAATTTCTGATCGCTGTATAAATGTCATTGGTCCCAAAAAAGTGTCAAAAATGTCTGACAAAAATCGCAGATCACCGCCGTTACTAGTAAAAAAAAAAAATAGTAATAAAAACGCCATAAAGCAATTCCCATAGTTTGTAGATGTGATAACTTTTGTGTGAAACAATCAATATACGGCGATTGTGATTTTTTTTTTTACCAAAAATATGTAGAAGAGTATATATCAGCCAAACCTGATGAATATTTTTTTTATATTATCCTTTTGGATATTTATTATAGCAAAAAGTAAAAAATATTGTTCTTTTTTTAAAATCATCGCTCTGTCTTTGTTTATAAAAAAAATGATAAAAATTTTGTTTGGGTACAACGTTGCATTGTCATTCAAAATGCGACAGCGCTGAAAGCCGAAAATTGGTCTGGGCAGGAGGGGGGTTTAAGTGCCCAGTAAGCAAGTGGTTAAACTCAATTGGAGGAGTCAGAAGGTAACCTTCATCAGTGAAGTATCAGTGAATAAAAGAGAGTCATGATACACAGTTAGTTATTTAGTATCTCTCTTGTATTCATTAAGATGATTAGGCAGATGTTGTCACTGTCCATTATGGTGTTTTAGTGATACCATACCCTTGAAAAAAAATACTATTTAGAGCCTTGGTGTAAGTTTAAGCCCTCTTGCCCTTTAGACCACCATGACAAGCAAGTGCAGTACTTAGTTATTTTTTACAGCCTCAGAAAGACTGTGTTGGGCACAGTGGATTCATTTCAGAGTGCTAGCCATGTCAGTAGTGGAAGCATAGAAAGCAAAAAAAATCTACTCCCAGATGGCTAGAAACACAATGCTGCTTATTGCACAGAGAAAGCAAGAGAGATCTGTGACTAATAACAATCCTGATAACTCTTTTTGTGCGTCTGATGTTAGCTCCTCCAGACTGGAGACTTTAGAGGGGGTCAGGGTCGGCTCCAACAGCAGCTTTTACAACCTTTAATGATACCATACTCAATCTGTTATTTTCCCATGTACACAGATTTTCCATTTTTAATTTGTCTCAATCGCCTTCCTCCCACCCCACAGGCCCCAATGCACTGGTGTTGGCTGCTATGTTTCTGGATGCTGCTGTGGTTCTACATCCCCTATAGAAAACTTCTTTATGGTAAGCTGCCCTGGTCACTTGTTACCACTAGTGCAACTCCAACACTACTTAAAAAAATTGAAGCCCAATTCCAGGCTTGCCCTAACCCGTTTTCCTCTCCCCTTTCGAGCACCCTCAGTTCGGTGAGGTTAAAAGTCCTCCTCACCCTCTTCTTCCCCTGGCAGTTAGTGGATCCTAAATGATGTGCTGAAGCTTTCCCTGTGAGTCTAAGTTGAAGGGCGAGTCCTTGATGCCCTGAGCTCATAAGAAGTGGGTAGAACTAAGCTGGGCATAAGTCAACCCAGAAGAGGAGCAGCTGTGAATCAGTAAGTGGGTGACAGTGTTGCCTACCACCCGAAGAGAAATTTACTAACAGGATGCCAAAAAATTTACTGACAATACAATTTTTTTTTTCTTGCAAAACATGAAATTTACTGACAGAGCCAAATTGTTTTACTGACACTTCAAAAAAGTACATAAAATGACTGTTTTTAGTGCAAAACAGTGCAAATATCAATATTAAAGATGCAAACAAATAGCTAGTGTTATTGAAGGTATAACAAAATGCAAAAAACATATTTCCATTTACATGAAGGTCAGGCAGGGGTGTTGCTAGGTAGTAAAAAGACCAGGGGCTTCAGCCCCAAAGAAATGCGTTGTGGTTTAAACTAAATAGTGGGCATGGCTCAAAGGATGTGTGGTTTGAGTCTGAGATGAATGAGGGATAGAGGGAGAAGAAAGAATGAAATAGGGAGGGAAGGAGAGAGAAGGAAAGAAAGAGGGATGGAGGGACAGCAGGCCCAGATCCTACACCACAATAGCAAAATGTGTACTCCAGAAAGTTTAACAATCAGCAGATAAAGATACTCCAAACACCTGGTGTTAGTGCTTCAATCATCCCGCCACCATGGTTGGTATGGTGTCAGGATGATTGAAGCACATTATTTCTATTATTACATTGTAATATAAAATGAAATAGTTCAACTCACAATAATGCAGAATCAGTGGGAGCCCTGAACGTGTCGCCTGCCACCAGATGTCATCAGGTGTCCCCAGCGGAGTCCCTCCTTGCATCAGGTGTCCCCAGCGAGGGTGCTTCCTTCCATCAGGTGTGTCCCTAACAGAGTGCCTCCTCCCATCACATGTGTCCCCAGCAGAGTGCCTCCTTCCATCAGGTGTATCCCCAGCAGAGTGCCTCCTCCCATCACATGTGTCCCCAGCAGAGTGTCTCCTTCCATCAGGAGTGTCCCCAGCAGAGTGCCTCCTTCCATCAAGTGTGTCCCCAGCAGAGTGCCTCCTTACATCAGGGTGTCCCTGGCAGAGTGCCTCCTTACATCAGGGTGTCCCTGGCAGAGTGCCTCCTTACATCAGGTGTGTCCCCAGCAGAGTGCCTCCTTGCATCAGGTGTGTCCCCAGAAGAGTGCCTCCTTACATCAGGGTGTCCCCAGCAGTGTGCCTCCTTACATCAGGGTGTCCCCAGCAGTGTGCCATCTTACATCAGGGTGTCCCCAGCAGAGTGCCTCCTTACATCAGGGTGTCTCCAGCAGTGTGCCTCCTTACATCAGGGTGTGTCCCCAGCAGAGTACCTCCTTACATCAGGTGTGTCCCCAGCAGAGTGCTCCTGTACATCAGGTGTGTCCCCACCCCCAGCAAAGTGCCTCCGTACATAGGTCAGGTTAACATAACCCAGCACAGAGTTCCCCATTACATCAGAGTCTGCTGGGTTCCCATTTACAGAGCAATAGAGAACGTTGGGGACCCTGATGTAAAAGGGAACTGTACAAACCCTGAAGTAAGGGAGAACTCTGAGGACTCTGATGTAAGGGGGGGGCAACGGCTTTAATAAACAGATTAATGATTTAACAAAGCATCCATATCACAAGACCCCAAAGAGAATTCACACACACATTTAGTGTATGTGCAAGAAAAACAGTAGTGAATGTTATTGGATTAATTTTCCTCTGTTGTCTGATGACCTTCCAAAAGTGCACCATGCAATAATCTGTGAACCCCGACTTATATGACCCTGCATGTTTTTTTGTATAGAAAAGCAGGCAAACTGTGAATGGAGCAGATCTGAAAAGGTCTGCTTATTTCTACT
The DNA here is from genome assembly GCA_018402905.1 of Glandirana rugosa. NCBI lineage: Eukaryota > Metazoa > Chordata > Amphibia > Anura > Ranidae > Glandirana > Glandirana rugosa. The sequence goes on along the minus strand of BLSH010100279.1, from coordinate 519,699 downwards.
GAATAACAGCCATTTATTGTTCTGTCTCAGGCAGCAGATGAGCAGAAGGTGAAAATTCCCAGAGAAGTGAATAGGTTTACTCACACTTTGTTATTTTTAGCGTGGTTACATTCCTTTATTAAAACACATGGCTCTGGTAAGCAGATTACAACTTCCACATAGTTTATGAATTACAGAATTGCAACTCATGCAGATAAAATGCAGCCATACACAAAACACCCACATCGTTAAATTGCGCTAATTCGATGTGGTCAGATTTTAATCACGCAAAAATAATTAAACATCAATTTGCTTATTTCAAATGAATAATAGATGTTTCTTCTTTCGTGTATAAAACCCAGACAGGCAAAATTCAGATGTAAACTTTATTGACTTACATTCTGCTCTCAAATGGTTCTTCATATTATTATGCAAGATTTATATAGCGTCAACAGTTTGTGCAGCGTTTTACAAGATGAGGGCAGACAGTACAATTACAATAACAATTAATTATAGGAGGAATCAGAGGGCCCTGCTCATTAGAGCTTACAATCTAGGACACAGTAATGGTCCATTGCAGTGGTACCATTTTGAGACAAGGACCTGAAAAATTCTTCCAAAACCTTCCATGCCCTAACAGTAAAAAGTAAAGTTTATACTCACATAATTAAGTCTGGGAATGCAAACCATGTAATGACATGCTGAAATACTCTGAATAGAGCTTTGTGACATTGTTGGGGGGATAGAGGTTCTGGAGGGCCTTAGGGTACACTGCAGCAGACTTGGTGGCCCTGTAGGGTATGAGGTTTTTGGAGGGGCCTGGGGGCATTGTGGGAGGTTGAGTGGGGCAATGTGGAGGCTAAGGGAGGGTCTCAGGGAGTCTGGGAGCATTTTTGGCCATTATGAGAGGTTGGAGCACTATGGTAGCTGAGAGGCACCGTGGGAGGTTTTAGGATCTGCAGTTGGTTGGAGATACAGGAGAAAGACGGCCACAGCTCAGCAGTGGGCCAAGGCCCCGTGTTTGAGAAAAACTGTTAAAAAAAAGTATGGTCCCATGCCTGAGCATTTTTAGCTCAGAAATTAAAGTTACAAAACACTCAACATTAAAAATCCCAATGTTGTAAATGCGCTCAGGCACCTGTGATTTGAAAAGGTACATGAGCTTCTTTTCACACAGATTTTCGTGCTTTGGTCCCATAGACTTAAAACAGGGCCCTCTGATTCCTCCTGTATTGAATTTTATTGTAGCTGTACTGTTTGCTCTAACGTTGTAAAGCAATGTGCTAACTGTTGGTGCTATATAAATCCTGTATTATAATAATAAAAATTATGAGAGCGAGTGGAAAAAATGTGCAAAAATAAGTGTTATGCACATTTTTTGATCACTCCTATAATACAAGTCTATGGGGTCCAATCCTTCCTCAAAGAAGCTCTTGTGTCATATCACCTCTAAAACACATAGAAAAAAGAAAGTCAGTAAAACCACCTGAATATTTTATTCCCAAGTGTGAAAGTAGCCTTAGGAAATAAACAACCAGGTCCTCTTCTGTTTACACAATACAGTAATACTGTGTAGCAAGCATCAATGAATAACGTTACAGGTGATATGTATTATTACAATGTTTTGTATCACACTGTTATCTGCTTTGATTTTTCATATCCTATTCACTATTATTTCTTGTGGCTTCTCAGGTATAGCCTCTTTTTTTCTGATGCAGTTTCATTTTCACCCAAAGGTCTTCTCTTCACCAACTCTGTGACTGGACAGTGAAAAGAAAAGCAGCACTCATCTCTCCTCCTGTTGGCATGCCCTGGCACAGCAACACACCTGACTGCCTCGTGGTCCCTCTCTGAACCCTGCTGTACAAATTGAGAAAGAAAGAATCTGATAACAGGTTAACATCTGGTACTTACATTACTTTATGATGTACTAATGATTATACAACTGCATTAATAAGTGTATTTTATATTTGCCTAGAGTTCAACTTAAAGCGGTTGCATGCTCTCCAAAAATGTCCGAAATTAAACCATTATGCAATGTAATAATGTCTTCCAATGCAAACTCTATGAATGATATTGTCAGAAAATCAATCTCACTGTATAAAAATGGTACATTAGGTCCGTCCTGCCTCCTGATCACTGGCGCCATTCCTACTGTGGGCTTCTGGGTCTTGTACAGGATTTTATTCACTTTCTTTTGGCACCCGTAATCCCGTGCTTGCGCAGTACGATCGCTATTGAAGCCTCTTCTTCAAGCACGCCACAAGTCAACAACCCTCCTTTTCTAGCTCTACTATCACTGCCGGGGCTGACGTCAACAATAGGAAATGACGCAGCCCCAGGCATAGACCCTGAATTTTTCCGGCGGAGTCTAGGCCTGCCGGAAAATGCAGAGGTACTGAGAATGCGCGGGTGATGTCACTATAATAAAATACAGTGATAATACCGAAAGGAAGCAGGTAGGAACAGTGACATTGAGCGCAATATATTCTGATAGCAGATTATTTCTATGAGAGAAAGTTGTCAGACTGGGCATACAACCGCTTTAAGGGCTAGTTTACGCTAGCATTAGCCTTCTGGGGATCGATCCATGGTGCCAAGCGTCTGTCAAACGCTCTTCAGAAGGTGTTTGACAGGCAGTGAAGAGGCATTATTTCACCTATTCGCTGCCTGTTTAAACCCAGAAAAACTTGCACCACCACAATGCAACAGCATGCATTGCATGTCATTGTGGGGCATTAGTGGCGCAGCTTCATATAGGTGAATGGGTCATATTTGGCAGGTAGTACTTCTGGGGAATCGTTTTTTGCACACCTGCGATGCCTTGCACACGTGTACACCCCCATTTGTCTTTGCAGCTAAAGGGGGAGCATTGGGGGGGCATTAAAAATGCAGCTCGGCTGCATGTTTTTGCCATCCCTCCCAACCGCAAGTGTAAGCCAGGTCTGCTCTGCTCATTCATCAGTCTAACTGGCCTGTCATTCCCTCTGTGTTTTGGAGACTTTTAGTAGACATCCAGTTCATGCTTGTAGCACATAGATCCCAACGTCTGCAAAAGTGGAGTCAAACCATCATCCAGTAGATTGGTTGCACTCAACAATTTCAACAAAATCCAATATGATCTCCGCTGCACATACAGGTGTGGCCCATACAGATAAAGACTCCAAAATCAGCTCTAAACAAAATGCCAGGAACTGTGCAACTCTCCCTTTGAATAGTCTAAAGGTAATTCTGCGCTAGGTGATCTGAAATCCAATAATCAGGGGATTCTACACTAAAGCCCCTTTCTCACTGGCGAATCCGTTGGATGGACTTTGCTAGCTCAGTGGGGGATCACTCCGTTGATCCCCGCTGAGCCGGCGGATGACAGATCTGTCTCCACTCACTGTGCAGAGACGGACCCGTCAGATCCCCGCTGTTCTCTGTGGGGAGATCGGATGAAAATGGGCCACCTGTTCAGAGGCGGCTCTAGGCTTTGTGAGGCCTTAGGCAAAACCTAGACATGAGGCCCTACTCATGCCCATAATGGGAAAAAATAATTCAAGAGATAAAAAAAATTAACTTTATAAATTGCATACATTAAAATCTTTAAAGTGCTGGTGTCAGTACTCTCTATCAGTGTCAAATTAGGCGGTTGCAAGGCCCCTGTGAGTGCGAGGCCTTAGGCAACCGCCTAATTAGAGAGCCACCTCTGCACCTGTTAGTTTTCATCTGATCCCATCCGATCCGAGCTGCTAGATACGTTTGGCATCCATCAGTTTTCAGCGGATCTTGTCGGATCGGATGGCAGGCGGGTGTCAGCGGACACATATATGCTGACATCTGCCTGCCCATAGAAGTCAATTGGTGGCCTGCTCGGATCCACCTGAAAAACAGACAGGCCGATCGCGTGAAAGGGACCTAAGTGATAATTGTGATTAATCAATATGATTTGACAGTTGCACTCAAAATATTGTACACACCAATAAAAACAAACACCATAAAGAAAAAATGCTAGATATGCATAAAGGGATAAATAACTAAAAAACTTAGCTGAAATCCACTGTTAAAGGGTGAAAATTACATTTGTAACCCAAACATCACCAGTTGCTTATTGCAAAGAGCAATGTGCCACAAACAAAAAGTGAAAACAGTACCAATGTCCATAAATAAATATGATGAGGTTCCACTTCAAAAGCCCATAGTGATCTCAATGCTAAGCCACTCGAAAAGTGCTCCACTCCCACAGATAAGAATCAGCTCCTTACCAGAAATCTATGAGCCTAAACGCATCAACAGATAAGATATCCACACAATGAATGGCTCTCAGCAGGCAAATCAAAGCTCAACCAATTAACTGCATCTCCTCCTCTCCACAGCAATGTGACCTGATGATGTTCTCACCGGCATGTATGGGACACGATGCACTCATAAAAGAGGAAGGGCAAACCTCATTGCACAATGATCATTAAAAATGGTTTATTATAAAAGGTTTATGCTCACAGGAATAGAAAGATTACAGGCATTTGGTAAAAACAACATTTGGCGTCCCAGCGGGCGTACTGACGTCACCGCTATCTCCTTCCACCCAATTGCCCCAGCGACGACGTCTCATACGACGAAACATACGCTGGGCGTAGGAGAGGTGATGTCAGTACACCCGCCGGAGCGCTAAATGTTGTTTTTACCAAATGAGAACATCATTTGGGTCACATTACTGTGGGGAGGAGGAGATGCATTTAAGTGGTTGAGCTTTGATTTGTCTGCTGAGAGCCATTCCTTGTGTGGATACCTTATCTGTTGATGCGTTTAGACCTGCAAGGGTCATATATTTCTGGTAAGGAGCTACTTCTTATCTGTGGGAGAGGAGCACTTTTTGGATGACTTAGGCTATGTTCACACTGTTCCGACACGGAAGTTGCACGACTTCTGATCCGACTTTGCCCTGCGACTTCATGTCTGACTTCCACGTGACTTGAATGGGATCTGACTTTGAGTCTGGTATGGATCTTATTACTCCGTAATAAAAAAACAGCGTGGGGTTCCCCCAAAATCCATATCAGACCCTAATTCGAGCATGCAGCCCGGCAGGTCCGGAAAAGGAAGGGACGATTGAGCGCCCCCCCCCAGACCACATGCCCTCAACATGGGGGGGTGGGTGGGTGCTTTGGGGTGAGGGGGCTCTGCGTCTCCCTACCCCAAGCACCTTGTCCCCATGTCGATGGGGATAAGGGACTCTTTCCAACAACTGTGGGCGGTAGTTGTGGGGGTCTGCAGGGGGCTTATCGGAATATAGAAGCCCCCTTTAACAAGGGGGCCCCCAAATCCCGGCCCTCTCCCCTATGTGAATGAGTATGGGGTACATTGTACCCCTACCCATTCACCGAAAAAAAAAATGTAGCATTACAAAACCAAGAGATGGTTTTGGAAAAGTCCTTTATTAACCACTTAAAGAGCGGAAGGATTTCCCACATTAGGACCAGAGTACTTTTTGCGATTCTGCACTGCGTCGCTTTAACTGACAATTGCGCGGTCGTGCGACATTGAACCCAAACAAAATTGACGCCCTTTTTTTCCCAATAGAGCTTTCTTTTGGTGTTATTTGATCCCCTCTGCATTACTTCTCATCACTGCTATTAACAAAAAAAGAGCGACACTTTTGAAAAAAAAAAACAATATTTCTTACTTTTGCTATCATACTATATCCAAAAAAAAAAAAAATATATATATATATATATATATATATATAAAAAATAAATGTATTCAACAGTTTAAGCCAATATATATACTTCCTCAAATTTGTATGTATTTGTAAAAAAAATTGCGATTGGTGTTTATTGATTGGTTTGCGCAAAAGTTGCCGCATTTAAAAACCATGAGAAATAATTTATGGCGTTTTTACTATTTTTTTTTTTACTACTCTTTTTTACTCTGCGATTTTTATCGGGACTGTGATATTGCAGTGGACACTTTTTTGGGACCAATGACATTTATACAGCGATCAGAAATTTAAATATCCACTGATTACTATGTGAATGTCATTGGCAGTGAAGGCGTTAACCTGCAGGGGGCGATCTAAGGGTTAACTGTGTTCCCTAGGCGTATTCTAACTGTGAGGGGGCCAGGCTGCCAGGGGCATAAGAGATCTAACTGATCCCAGTGACAGGGATCGGTAGATCTCTTACATGCCATCTGATAGAGCGGGGAACCGCCGTGTTTACATCGGCAGTTCCCCATTTTCCTTCTCTGCCAGGCAATCGCGAGTAGCTGGCAGACATCGAGTCCACCGGACCCGTGGCCACACTGCTGCAGAGTGCGGCGGGGACGAGATCGTGCCGCCGCCGGAGCGCTCCCGCCCTCTAGCTGCGCGTGAGTGAGCCGCCGTTTATAGAAGGCGATTTGGCCTACAGCACCACTCTGCAGCAGTAAAAGTACGCGAGTCGGTTGGCAAGTGGTTAAAAATTAACAATGTCCTATCATAGCTCCATGTCTTCTTCCTTCAGTCTTCTTCTTCCAGTCTTCCCCTTCTGGAATTTCTCCTTCTGCCGACCTAGTCCTCCTCCGACGCTGGCCCTCGCTGTTGTGTCAGGTCTGGTGTCTGCCAGTTCTTATTTAGCCATGGGGCGTGGTCATCCGGAGACCCCATCCTCAGGTGTGACATCACAAGGGGTGGGTCTCTGGGTGATGTCCCTGGGTGGCCACGTCCTATGGTTATATAAGAACTGGCAGGTGCCAGACCTGACACAACAGCCAGAGTCAGAGTCGGAAGGAGGTCTGGGTCGGTGTAGGGAAAAGAAGTGGTGGGAGAAGAAAATGGAGAGAGAAGACCGGAGGCAGAAGACACGGAGCTACGACGGGACATGTTGAGGGCATATGGCCTGGTATAGTCCAGGAGGGGACAGATCCTCCTCCCCCCTTTCCTGACCTGCCGAGCTGCAAGCTCGGATAAGGTCTGGATAATGGTTCCCCTTAAAACCCATACCAGACCAAAGGGCCTAGTATGGTCTTGGGGGGGACCCCACACCATTTTTCTCAATTTTGGAGTGGGGTTCCCCCTCAAGATCCTCAAAGCACAAGTCGCATCCCACAAGTCGGATCAGTTAAGATGATGATCCGACTTGCAATGAGACTTACATTCAAATCAATGGGCTGAAATTGTGCCCAAGTCAGACCAAAGTAGTGTGGGAAGCAATTTCAAAGTCGGACCGACACATGCCAGACCAGTTAAGACAGCTCTCATAAGGAACCATTGAATATGACATGTCATGGAAGTTGAAGCACATGTCGGACCAGTGTGAACCTGCCCTTAGCATGGAGATCACTATGGACTTTTGAAGAGGAACCTCATCATATTTCCTTATGGACATTGTGACTGTTTTCTCTTTTCTGTTTGTGGCACATTTACAAAAAGCAACTCACAGTGTTTGATATGAATATAATTTTCACCCTTTAAACCAGTGGATTTAAGCACTTTGCACTTTAAATATGTATGAATTATATTTTTATTTATGTATCCCATTACGCATATCTAGACAGCGCAGCTCTCCCTTTGAATGTCCAACAAGGGCTCAAACATGTCTCCGATACGCGTCACGTGACCAGGGTATTCACACACTGCTTTGCTTTTCTGTTAGGCGATCATGTGAGTGCATTTATGTTGTGTGGTTATGTCAGCCAAATAAAAGGTTTTATTGCGCTAGGTTGTGCTTCCCTTGTTTTTCCAATTGCACTCAACTATTACACTTATTATTATCTCAGAGAGAAAACTAAAAAAAGCTTGCACATGCTCAGATATTTCATTTGGATATATGCCTTATTGGCAAATCGTTTCAGGCTTTTACCATTATCATTTTGACTGACAGACACAGGCAGATTCAATCAAAATAGGGAGATTCCGGTGACTCGGTAAATAATCATAATTCACTTTATTAAAGCCAGACCAGCACAGGATTCTAGTTGGTTGCTAAGGGTACTGTTCTCTGCTGCTTGCTTCATGAATTACTTCTTAGAGGGGGCTGTTTTGTGTACTGTCACCCATGGAAGCCAAAAGAATCTGCAAAAGTAGTTGGGACTAAAGGACACAGAAAATGAAGGGAAGAAATGGATTTAAATATTCCCCAACTTTGCCAAATAACATAATTTATTCTAAGAATACACTTACTAAAATGAAGGCGCACATAGAGATATTGAAATGCTGCTCACCCCACATAATATACAATAAAGAAATTGAATTCCCCCAGGGGTTTTAATGCAGCAAACAATAGGTCAGACAAAAACAAAAATTGTTATAACAGTCAGCATTTTATTTTTACAAAAATGAAAACCAACATATAGCTTAACCGCTTCCGGACCACCTTCTGCACATTTACTGCGGCAAGGCTGCGCAAAACAATGTACCTGTAGGTCGATTCATGCAGTAGCTCTGAGGAGCATGAGCGCACTGCCGGAGGCGTGATCGCATGCTGATTGGCCAGAGGGAGAGCCAATCAGCAGGTCAGGCAAACCCGATGTCTGCCGGCCACCTGCAATCGTTTCCGGAAGAGGCAGATTGGTGATCTGCCTATGTAAACAAGGCAGATCGTCGTTCTGTCAGAGGGGAAGAGAGAGATCTTGTGTTTCTGTTAAGCAAGAGCACTGATCTTTTCCCCAGTCAAACCATCCCCCACACAGTTAGAAAGCACCCTCTAGGGACACACTTAAGCCTTTGATCGCTCCTGGTGTTAACCCCTTCCTTGTCAGTGTCATTAGTACAGTAACAGTGCATGTGTTTAGCACTGATCACTGTAATAATGTCACTGGTCCCCAAAAAAGTGTTAAAAGTGCCAGTTAGGTGTCCAATTTGTCCGCCACAATGTCCCAGTCCCGCTAAAAATTGCTGATCGCCACCATTACTAGTAAAAATAAATAAATAAATAAAAATTCCATAAAAATATCACATTGTTTGTAGACGCTATAACTTTTGCACACACCAATCACTATACACTTATTGGGATTTGTTTTACCAAAAATATGTAGCTGAATACAAATTGGCCTAAATTGATGCAGAAATTAGATTTTTTTTCCATTTTTTTTTATTGGATATGTATTATAGCAGAAAGTAAAAAAATATTTTTTTTTGTCAATATTGTCGCTCTTTTTTTGTTTATAGTGCAAAAAAAAAGAGGTTATCAAATACCACCAAAATAAAACTCTATTTGTGGGAACAAAGGACATCAATTTAATTTGGGTACAACGTCGCACGATCGCACAATTGTCAGTTAACCACTTGCCGACCGCGCACTGCCTTTTAACGGCGCCAGTGTGGTGGTTCCCCATTCTGACAGGTGGCATATAAGAGATCTACTGATCCCTTTCACTGGGATCAGTTAGATCTCTTATGCCCATACAAGCCCAGCCCCCTCACAGTTAGAACACGCCTAGGGAACACAGTTAACCCCTTCCCTGCCCCCTGCAGGTTAACCCCTTCACTGGCAATGACATTTATACATTAATCAGTGGATATTTAAATTTCTGATCGCTGTATAAATGTCATTGGTCCTAAAAAAGTGTCAAAAATGTCCGACATGTCCGCCCCAATATCAAAGTCCTGATAAAAATCGCAAATCGCCGTCATTACTAGTATAAAAAAAAATGTAAAAACAGCATAAATTAATTCTCATGGTTTGTAAACGCTGCAACTTTTGCGCAAACCAATCAATAAACGCCGATTGCGATTGGAAAGCTCTCCATCTCTGTTTTCACTCCTAGATAATTGTCCACCATGTGATTCAGGCGCTGCCGATGGGATGTGGAAGCTGACAGCCCTGGGCGACGAGGACTAAAAAATTTGTGAAATGCATCACTTAGGTGGCCGCCTTCTCCACCGCTTCTCTCTTGACCAACAGAAGCCTCAAAACTATATTTTCCAAGACACTGTAACCTACCAGAATCAGGAAAAGCATTAGATAAACTTCTCTTTAAAGTGGAGTTTCACCCACATTTGGAACTTCCGCTGATTGTATTCCCCCCCCCTCAGGTTTCACATTTGGCACCTTTCGGGGGGGAGGGGGAGGGGGAAGAGGATACCTGTCTTTGACGGGTATTCGTTTCCCACTTCCGGGAGCCCGGCAGTGGCGCATTACGTCAGCAGCCCGGCTCCCTCTTCCCTCCTCTGCCGCTGGGCCACTAACAGAGCACATCGAGCTTTGCGCATGTGCAGTAGGTACCCGGCCCCGAAGCCAAACAACTCCACTGCCAGGTTCCCTTGCCCGCAATGGCCCCGGCTGCACCTGACCAGCTGATCCGAAGATCAGCGGTGGTGCTGACATTGCTGGACTCCAGGACAGGTAAGTGTCCTAAAGTTAAAAGTCAGCAGCTACTGTATGTGTAGCTGTTGACTTTTAATTATCAAATCGGCGGCGGACCTCCGCTTTAAGGTGTCCTCAAGAGATTTCATCTTCTGCACTCTATGGGGGGACGGGATGAGTTCTGAGACTTTCCCCTAGTAATAGTGGTCAAGGAGGGTTGCCAACCAATAGTAATCCTTCTCCTTTATGCCACGTATTCTTGTGTCCTTTTGCAGGCTCTGAAGCATGAAGGAGCCCATACACTGCAAATTTGCAGAGGCATGAGAAGCAGTCTCCTCTGGGTCACTGAGGATTACAGTATCTGGAACTGCCTCCTCCCAGCCACGTACTATTCTCAAGGGTTGTGGGGATGGAAAACCATCTCTTACTGTTTGACGTATGTCTTCCTGTGCTTCAATGCCTCCAAAACTGCCAGAATCATCCTCCTCCTCTCCTCTTGTGTGTTCTGTGGTGTAGGAACAATGGTGTCTGTATGAAGTGGGCCTTGAGAGTAAAGGGAGTCCTCCTCTTCTTCCCGCTGCTCTGCCTCGAGTGCCCTGTCCATAATGCCACGCAGAGTCTGCTCCAGCAGGAACACAACAGGGATTGTGTCACTGATGCATGCATTGTCACGGCTAACCATCCTTGTGGCCTCCTCAAATGGTGACAGTACAGTGCATGCATCCTTTATGAGCAGCCATTGGCTTAGGGAAAAAAAGCTGAGCCAGCCTGAACCTGTCGCTGTGCCATACTCACACAGGTATTTGTTGAAAGCCCTCCGCTGCATGTGCAGCTGCTGCACCAATTGCCAGAGCCGAGTTCCACCTGGCGGGCATGTCACAAATCAGGGGGTTTACGGGCAGATGGAATTTCCGCTGAATTTCAGCCAACCGAGCACCGGCTGTGTATGACCGCCTGAAATGGCTACAGACTCTTCTGGCCTACTTTAGCAGATCTTGCAACCCTGGGTACGTATTTAGGAAATGCTGCACCACCAAATTGAGGACATGTGTCAAGTTTCTTTGTCTAAGGGTGGCCAGGAGTTTTGTGCCATTATCGCACACCACCATTCCTGGCTCCAGCTGGTGTGGCATGAACCACCTCTGAGCCTGCCCCTGCAGAGCTGCAAGAATCTCTGCTCCGGTGTGGTTCCTGTCCCCTAGACACACCAACTGAAGCACTGTATGGCACCTTTTAGCCTGACTGAATAGCCCCTTGAACACTTAGGGGATACTTGTGGTTCATAGGACAATTCAGCAGAGGAGGGCATGAAGGAGGAGGAGGAGCAGGGGGTAGAGCTGATAAATCTCGCATCATCACCACTCCCTGTATGGATACGTGGCGGCACAACAAGCTGCAGCACTGAGCCCTGTCCTGCATCCTTCTGAGTTGCCACCAGAGTTATCCAGTGTGCTTTAATGAAATATACAGTATCTCACAAAAGTGAGTACATCCCACACATTTTTGTAAATATTTTATTATATCTTTTCACATGACCACACTGAAGAAATTACACTTTGCTACAATGTAAAGTACTAAGTGTACAGCTTGTATAACAGGGTAAATTTGCTGTCCCTCAAAATAACTCAACACACAGCCATTAATGTCTAAATCGCTGGCCACAAAAGTGATACACCCCTAAGTGAAAATGTCCAAATTGGGCCTGATTAGCCATTTTCCCTCCCCGTCATATGACTCTTTAGTGTCACAAGGTCTCAAGTGTGAATGGGGAGCAGGTGTGTTAAATTTGGTGTTATCACTCTCACTCTCCCATACTGGTCACTAGAAGTTCAACATGGCACCTCATGGTAAAGAACTCTCTGGGGATCTGAAAAAAATGAATTGTTGCTCTACATAAAGATGACATAGGCTATAAGAAGATTGCCAAGACCCTGAAACAGCTGCAGCATGGTGGCCAAGACCATACAGCAGTTAAACAGGACAGGTTCCACTCAGAACAGGCCTCGCCATGGTCGACCAAAGGAGCTGAGTGCTCGTGCTCAGCGTGATATCCAGAGGTTGTCTTTGGGAAATAGACGTATGAGTGCTGCCAGCATTGCTGCAGAGGTTGAAGGGGTGGGGGATCAGCCTGTCAGTGCTCAGACCATACGCCGTAGACTGCATCAAATTGGTCTGCATGGCTGTCATCCCAGAAGGAAGCCTCTTCTAAAGATGATGCACAAGAAAGCCCACAGTTTGCTGAAGACAAGCAGACAATGGACATGGATTACAGGAACCATATTCTGTGGTTTGATGAGACCAAGTTAAACTTATTTGGTTCAGATGGTGTCAAGCGTGTGTGGCGGCAACCAGGTGAGGAGTACAAAGACAAGTCTGTCTTTCCTACAGTCAAGCATGATGGTGGGAGTGTCATGTTCTGGGGCTGCATGAGTGCTGCCGACACTGGGGAGCTACAGTACATTGAGGGAACCATAAATGCAACATATACTGTGACATATTGAAGCAGAGCATGATCCCCTCCCTTTGGAGTCTGGACCGCAGGGCAGTATTCCCACATAATTACAATCCCAAACACACCTCCAAGATGACCACTGCCTTGCTAAATTAGCTGAGGGTAAAGGTGATGGACTGGTCAAGCATGTCTCCAGACCTAAACCCTATTGAGCATCTGTGGGACATCCTCAAATGGAAGGTGGAGGAATGCAAGGTCTCTAACATCCACCAGCTCTGTGATGTCATCATGGGAGGAGTGGAAGAGAACTCCAGTGGCAACCTATGAAGCTCTGGTGAACTCCATGCCCAAGAGGGTTAAGGCAGTGCTCAGCTGTTGGTTAATTGCCAGTGCTCATCATTCCACAGTGACTCATCTGGTGATCATTTCCTGCTCGTCAGCCAGCCCTGCTGGCTATTTAAACTGCCTGGATCATATCTCCTGTGCCTTTGCCTTAGTCAACATATCCGGATACTCTCTGCTGTGTTTTCCTGTTAAAGACTGGCTGACTTCCTTTCTGGTTCCTGATCCTGTTGCTGCCTCTGACTACACTGATCTCTGAGTCCCTGTTTTACTGGCTTGTTCAGACTACCCCCTCTGGTTACCAAACCCTGGCTATGTTTTGATCACGTTTATACTGTTTGTTCTATTTTACCATTTTATTAAAAAGTGTGATTTTTACTGCACTTCTGTCTCAGTCTGATTCATGGTTTCTGACAGGCAGTGACTGTATTTTTTTGCAAGGACCTGGGACACCCTTCGCTATACCATCCTCCCTGTCAGTGGAGGTTGCTGAGAGGTCATGAGGTATAGCGGGGGCAGACTGAGGTGAGTAAAGAGGAGGAACAGAATTGTGCCCCTTTTGTGTGTCTTTCAGGTGCTCTTGCCATGGGCTGAGTTGTGGGAGGTTAAATGCCTTGTCAAGCATGTGGTAGCCAAATGGCTGGTGTTTTTGCCATACTTGATGTGCTTGAAACAAAGTTTGCAAATTGCAACAGTGCGATCAGCTGCACATGTGCTAAAAAGGCCCAGACAGCTGAGATGTGGGAAGTAGCTCCACATGGGATGGAATAGGGTGGTTGCTCTTCCATGATGGCGGCCTTGTTGGGATTGTGCCTCACCCTCACTTTCCTCTTCTGCTCTATCCAGCACCCAAGTCCCGTCAGTGACTTCATCATCATCATCTCCTCCATCCCCATTACCAATGGAGACAACTTGGCAATACGCTGTGGCTGGGGGAACATGACTGCCAATTTGTTTACCAGTGTTCTCCCTTCTCTGTAAGCTCATGTTCCTGCCTTCCTCAACCTCAGAACCAACAGCTAAATCAAGTAATGGCTGTGCATCGTCAAGGGGCAAGTGGCTAGCACCCAAAAATGTCATTCATACTTTGCTCACCCTGCTCCTGTATTATGCATGCAAAATGATTATTTTGTCATGGAAGGAGCCAAGGGCCCCCACCATTATGGCCTGGAAGACATTGATAAATAAGGCAAAGCCACATATCTTAATAGAGGGGTACCTGATTAGATTAAAAAGGTATGGGGTGGTTGGATAGAAAATAGCTCCACAGCATCAGATTAATTGCCCCCTGGTTAGGGGTTCTTTCTTGTGGCGAGATGCTGGGTCTATGTAGGTCTTGATGGACACTTACTTTAATCTCTCTTGGTATCGCAGGGGGGATATCATGTTGTTTACTGTGAACATATGCTGTACATGTACCCTTTATGTATTTTTAATTTTCTTTCTCTATTATTTTCTCCGGTAAGATTGCTGCTTTCCTTAGTCTGGGAGCTGCATTGTACACTGGTTCTGTTGGATGGTAGTGCTGAATGTTTATTAAGAGTTTTTATGTTTGTAACTTTTATGTGAAAAACATCAAAGAAAAAGAATTTTCAAAAAAGAAGGAGCAAGTGGCTGATGCTGTGTTCAAATAACTCAGCTGACTCCT
>BLSH010100279.1:455038-474213 GCA_018402905.1 Glandirana rugosa | reverse complement strand
CACCGCGCATATTTTACCATCATCTGGTAAGCCTCCACCCATTGTTTTACATCAAGATTTTTACTGAACATCTATAAGAATATGTTATATCTGTATTTCAAGTGAAGAACTATCATTTATCTACCTCATTACTGGCGCTGCATATGTTGCTTATTTACTTCCTTCTTGGCCGACAGCCATGCAGACCAATTTGATGCAGTGTGTGGCATTTGGTCTGAGCACTGACAGGCTGACCCCCCACCCCTTCAACCTCTGCAGCAATGCTGGCAGCACTCATATGTCTATTTCCCAAAGACAACCTCTGGATATGACGCTGAGCATGTGCACTCAACTTCTTTGGTCGACCATGGTGAGGCCTGTTCTGAGTGGAACCTGTCCTGTTAAACCGCTGTATGGTCTTGGCCACCGTGCTGCAGCTCAGTTTCAGGGTCTTGGCAAACTTCTTATAGCCTATGCCATCTTTATGTAGAGCAACAAAATGTTTTTTTTTTCAGATCCTCAGAGAGTTCTTACCCATGGGGTGCCAGGTTGAACTTCCAGTGACCAGCATGAGAGAGTGAGAGCGATAACACCAAATTTAACACACCTGCACCCCATTCACACCTGAGACCTTGTAACATGAGTCACGTGACACCAGGTAGGGAAAATGGCTATTTGGGCCCAATTTTGTACATTTTCAGTTAGGGGTCTACTCACTTTTGTTGCCAGTGGTTTAGACATTAATGACTGTGTAGAGTTATTTTGAGGGGACAGCAAATTTACGCTGTTATACAAGCTGTACACTCACTACTTTACATTGTAGCAAAGTATAATTTCTTCAGTGTTGTCACATGAAAAGATAGAATAAAATATTTACAAAAATGTGAGGGGTTTACTCACTGTTGTGACATACTGTATGCAAGGAACTGCTGTCACCTCCTACAGGTACCTGAATCATACTCTACTGACACTGCCCATGTGCCTATGATCGCTTCAGGACCCCAAGCACAGTCATTTGCTGCTGTGCCAATTGACACTTCAAAATATGGATGTAACACACAACCAGAACAAAATTATGACTGCGACAGGCAAGAGATTTCAGACTCGCAAGCCCCATAAGTTGTTACTCGATCTGTAAGAGTGTGTAAACCCAATCAAAAGTTCCAATACTTTATCACACACTGGCTCTTACTCAGCATTTTGCATTTTATATTGTAGTTTGTTATTGTTCCTTGCTATGCTGGTTATATATTACAATTCATTTATATATGCATATATTTTGTTTAAAAGGGGAAAGATGTAGAATATGTATGTGTTGCAGAGTTACATAGATGTGTGAGGACCTGGGGGTGGGAACAGGAAGTAGGAAGTTATGAAGTGAAACTAAAAAAGGTTTACACATGGATCACTGCTGGCTGGAAATAAACAAGTTCTTTACAAGGAAATACCAAAAAATATAAAATGTAAAAAGTCTTTCACCATAGAATAAAAAATAAATAGAATTATTCATCTGTGAATAAAGTGTACGAATCACCACTCCACCACCTTCAAGTGTTTAACACCCAAATGGAAGGAGGCTCGCCAGATATAAATCAAATAGGAGCATATCTCTAGTATTCTTTGTTCCAGCAGATATAACATCACTCCAAGATATTCCAGAATGCCATCCAATAGTTCAGCGAATGTATGTAAGATAAAATCAAACAACGCCTCCAATTGTGTAAAATCACCAACAACTCTTTTTATTAACCACTTGCCGACCGCCGACTGGCGTCTGACGGCGACAAGGTGGCTCGTTATTGCAAACCGCCATCATATAACTGCGATAACTAGTACTGTGAGCGCGCACCGCCAGAGGCGCACTCACTGTGTCCGGGGGGGGGCCAGGGAGCGGGTAGTGCGGACCCAATCGCCGCCGGCTGCCCGCGACACCCCCCCCCCGCAGTGAGAGAATGGAGGTCCGTGTATGTAAACACGGATCTCTGTTCTCATAGAGGGGGGAAGGGCTGTGATCACAGGCTTCCTGTATATGGAAGCCGTGATCACTCCCCTCCCTCAGCCAGCCCAGCCCACATACAGTTAGAACACGCCTAGGGAACACAGTTAACCCTTAGAACGCCCCTCCAGGTTAACCCCTTCACTGCCAATGGCATTTACACAGTAATCAGTGCATTTTTATAGCATTGATCGCTGTATAGATGCCAATGGTCCCAAAAAAGTGTCAAAATGGTCTGACATGTCCGCCCCAATATCGCAGTACCGCTAAAAATTGCAGATCACTGCCACTACTAGTAAAAATAAACAAAAGAAATTCTCATCATCCGTAAACGCGGCAACTTTTGCGCAAACCAATCAATAAACACTGATTGTGATTTTTTTAACCAAAAATATGAGGAAAAATATAAATCGGCCAAAACCGATGAAAAAAAATTTTTTTTATATTTTTTTTTGGATTTGTATTTTAGCAAAAAGTAAGAAATATTAATTTCTTTTGCAAAATTGTCACTCTTTTTTTTATTTATAGCGGCAATTAGAAACGACACAGAGAGGATCAAATACCACCAAAAGAAAGCTCTATTTGTGGGAAAAAAAGGATGCACATTTTGTTTAGGTACAACATCGCACGACTGCGCAATTGTCAGCTAAAGCGACGCAGTGCCGAATCGCAAAAAAGGTGCTCTGGTCCTAAAGTGGGAAATCCTTCCGGGGCTGAAGTGGTTAATTAAAAGTAATGCCCTTACATTCCAAACACTCAAGACAAGCCCGTAAGATCAAACTGTCATTAGATGTTTATCTGTGCCTCAATACTGCATCTCTCCGTGATTCGTGTCAGCAGATAGAACGTCCAATGCCTTCAGTTGCTGTGTAGCCACGCACAGATACGATTTTTCACTTCCGACTTGGACACAGGGAATGGCTACACGGCCAAGCAACTGAGTTTATGTATCCTCCTCCATCGACAGAATAACCAAAGCGACAGCTTCAGCTAACACATCCATACCCGTCCCTGAAGCAGTGGATGCAATCCAACAGGTCATTTAACCCTTCTTCAGCTGGACAGCCACTATCCATCTGCGCTATTAACCCCTATTCAGCCGAACTAAAAACGGCTTAGTAGCTCATAAATATCCAGTGGGGGCATAGTTTACTAACAATTGTACTACAGAGTTATTCTTTATAAGGGTCTGTGTAGTACATACATTGTGTATATTTATGAGCTACTAAACCATTTTTAGTTCGGCTAAATAGGGGTTAATAGCGCAGATGGATAGTGGCTGTCCAGCTGAAGAAGGGTTAAATGACCTATTGGATTGCATCCACTGCTTCAGGGGCGGGTATGGCTGTGTTAGCTGAAGCTGTCACTTTGGTTATTCTGTCGATGGAGGAGGATACATAAACTCAGTTGCTTGGCTGTGTAGCCGCCTTCTGTGACCAAGTGACGAAACGCGTCAACCATGGCTACACGGCAACTGAAGGCATCGGACGTTCTATCTGCTGACATGAAGCACAGAGAGGTGCAGTATGGAGGCACAGATAAGCGTCTAATGACAGTTTGATCTTACAGGCTTGTTTTGAGTGTTTTGAATGTAAGGGCATTACTTTTAATTAATAAACAGAGTTGTTGGGGATTTTACACTATTGGAGGCGTTGTTTGATTTTATCTTGCATACATACGCTGAACTATTGGAATACCTTGGAGTGATGTTATATCTGCTGGAACAAAGATTACTAGAGATATGCTCCTATTTAATTTACATCTGGTGAGCCTCATTCACTTAGGGTGTTAAACACTTGAAGGTGGTGGGTTGGTGATTCATACACTTTATTCATGGATGAACAATTCTATTTATTTTTTATTCTATGGTAATGGACTTTTTACATTATACATATATTTTTTGGTAATTTCTTGCAATTTTTTTGTATTGTTTGCTTTCTAGAGAGACTATATTTGCACATATTTTACACTTATCTACATGTTTGGAAGTACATATTTATATGCACTGTATGCGCTGCTGTGAATTTATTGAGATCACAGATTTAATTATAGATTCACCTTTTTTTATATTCCTTTGATATCGAAGTAGCAGCATTTTTCACATATTTATAGCGCAGTTTTCTTGGTATAAGTTCTTTAAATGTTTCATCTGATGATTCATCACTGCTTCTACAAAATCTACAGGTGACAACACTGCTCCTTCATAATTACAGCAAGGTAAGTGTACTATCCTAAAGCTGTCCATACATGGTTCAGTTTTTTGTTCAGGCATTGTTCCCCCCATATACACATTTGAGGTGCATCCTCCATGCTGTGTTATTGTATTCTGGTGGTCCCTGCTGAAGAAGCTGAATTTCCATCCATTTTCATGGCCACTTTAAGACAGGAAGTATGTTATTGGCAGAATCGCTACATAAAAATAAAGAAATAAAGCCTTTAGGGTCCATACACACTGGGCTTAAAAACCACCAGTGCCCTCGACAGAAAAAAAAACTTAGAGTGTTTTTGTACAGGAGTTTGGGAGAGCTTAGAAACTTCAAGGAGAGTTGAGGAGCATTCAGCATTTTTTTTTCTGCCAGAAATCTCCTCTCAAAAACGCAAAAACAGAAGGGGATTTTTTTTCTGCCTCTAAATACTGAGCTTAAAATATTCTTCTAAATGTTCTATTGTACATGGCCACAAAAGATAACATTGAGCTGCTCCTACAAGCAAAATGCTAAACTCCTGTAGAAGTGTTTTTTTTAAACCTGTGTGCACAGACCCTTAAAAGAAAAACGAATGCAGCTTAGACGCCTAAGGACTGGCAAGCTGCAATACATTACATTTTGAATCCTGGGTTTAGATGCAATTTAAGAATTATGAACTGTTTATTGCTTGATTTGTAAATGCTTTTTTTATTTAATTCTCAATCATCCAAGCCCCCCCCATTATAAGCCTGATCCTGCCCACTCAGCCATTAGAATATGTGATGCATTAGAATATGAAATCCTTTGCTGCCTGTAAGGATTTTGTCTTATTGCAGAAGCTCCTGTAATGCATCAAGTTGAGTTACTAAGTGCAATGAGCGCTCTGAATCAACAGCTCTGGAGTTCAGCGAGGGAAGTTGTGATTTTCATGGACTGACTCTGTTTAGCCAGTCTTAATTTGTAGCTGCAAAGGTGCTGGGTAGCTTTACAGGATTTGTTTTGGAAAAAAGATCACTTTTTATTTTAAATCAATTTTTTCTTTTTATATTTCATTCAACTTTTTTTCCACGCTGTGGACAATAAGAACGGTTTTTACTTTGATCTTCGAATCGGAAAGAAGAATAATCTGTGCAAGTCAGTATAATGAAATGTTATTTATAAGGAAGTCTGGACCACATGCTGCTGGATCTAATGTATTGCAATGACCACCCAGGAATCTTTGTAACCTGAATTACTCTATACGATGAAGACCATATTCTCTGTACTGCTGGTAACTTTTCCTCTCCTGCTCATTGTAAGTATCTGGATTAATGTAAATCTCTTGTGAATGTTTCCTGAGATAAATTGTTCACTGATTGCTAATGCCTGATGTTTTCACTGACAGTGTAGTCATTCGAAGATTATTTGATAGTGAATGTTATCCTGTTTTCTGCTTTGTAAATTTGTATAAGTACTTGGAGATAATGTAAGTAGGACAAGTACTTGTGGTGCAATGACTGTATTGCTACTTTAATGTGATAGATGTTGAAACACAGAGGTGCAAACTTTTATAAAAGACATATAGGATAAATGTGTATCCCAAAAACTTGACATGTGCATTTTTGCACACATACACATGCACTCACATTTCCCCAATATTGTATTGATTATAACATAATATATTGGTACATCATCAATGAAGAATCATAATCATATTCTGTCATGTAAATGCACCAAACTTGTATGCAAATCTATGTTTATCAGAAAGAGTCAATGAATATTTTATGCAACATTTTGGATATCTGTGTCTGTCAATCTATACATTATCAATATCGATCTATCTATCTATCTATCTATCTATCTATCTATCTATCTATCTATCTATCTATCTCTCATTCTTTCTTATCTTTGTTTTATTAATCTGTATTGTTATCATTATTATTACTACCATGCAAATGTTTGTAAGCAAGCTATATAACGTTATTTCTATACATACGAAAAGACATTGCAAATGAGACAAGCCTTTAGTTTATTAAATCAAGTCCGAAATGTGTTTACTTTTGACTGCATCTATTCAAGCCTAAATGGAGAGGGCGCTGTTGCGCTTCCATGAATGAAATCCTCACTACTCAACATTGTTTCTCTGTTATCATTGTACCAGCTTTACTATTATCTCAAAGAAGTTCCAATATTTCAATATATATATATATATACATACATGCATACATTTTCTGTCTATCTTGTGTTACAGTATGATATATATTAATATAGTAGATTTGACAATATGTTTACTAGCCTTTATATAGTAATGCATTTTCCTATATAACAATATTAAAAAAAAAATATTCAGCAAATATGAAAATGAGTTAGATGCTTAGCAAAGTTGGCAAAGTAACAGTGAATAAATCATTGGAAGAAATTATTATTGAAAACACATGTATTTATATATATATTTGCTCCTATTGAAGCTGCTGTTTTTACCCATTATTTGCACCTTTATTAGCCCACCTCTGTTCTATCCTGATATATATTCCAGAGTGGGCATTATAGGTGTCGTGACATCAACCCATATGTACCTGTGTTCACATATATTTATATACCTAATATTGCTGACAAGCTTCCTAGTATTTAGGAATGGAGTAATGTATGTTAATTCACGTTGTGACTTTCTGCCTGTTGGTGGTCACATAACTGGGTCCGAAGTTCAGGCAAATTAAATGAAGATCTTCAATTGGTCAATTTTGATAAACTTAATCCCACACCTTTTATCAGCAGTGCATGTGTTTTCATCAATGAAATGTAGATATATTTTCATTCCAAAGCTTGTTAGTACATTTAGGGGCAGATTTACTAAAACTGATGCACACAGAATCTGGTGCAGCTGTGCATAGTAAGTAATCAAACAGCTTCTAACTTCAACTTCAACTTGTTCAATTAAGCTTTGGCAATAAATGCTGGAAGTTAATTGGTTTCTATGCACAGCTCAGTGGTTTTAACTCATTCTATTGGTTAGTGTAAAAGCAGCCTGGAGCCGACGACTATTGACACTTTCTCTGTGCGTGGAAACAACAAGTAATTATTCAAAATGGCAATGCCCATAGAGAGTTTATTATTACACACTATCATGAGTCTAGACACAGAAAGGCTTAATGGAGACAATACTTTTATTAATTGCTAAGTAATTAGTCCAAGTGTTTGTTTTCTAAGTTAGAACCAGGACTGACACCTCCTATAATGCAGCCATTAGGAGGTAGTGGTACCTGCACCGTGGAGATGGGGGGAGGGCATACATTTCAAGCAGTATATTCGGATGTTGTGGATGTATTACAATTTACCATTGTTTAAAGAAACCCTACTTACTGAATATCCAGATACCACTAAGAAAGCATATTTCCACTTTATAGAAACCTCGACCAGTTTAGCGCTTAGTTACTTTTTTCGGCATTCCATTAGGCATCATGGTGCAGAGATGTCAGTTTTTCTGCACCCGCTCTGCAAGGGCACAACAAAAACAATTGTTCTCCAGCATCCTACTGGTTTGGTTTAAGGTGGATCCTTTATAAAGTTCAGCAACTCGCACAAAACAGGATGCTGGACTTTTGTTGCTTGGATATTCTCTTTTACAGAACAGAGAATAAAAGTTAGTGATTAACAAAAACTGATTGGTGGTGTTTATCAAGAGGAAAAAATACTTGCTTAGTGGTACCTATTGCGTCCATAGACACACACAGCACGGCTCAGAAATGTCCCTTGTGCCCTCCTCACAGAATTTGATTGACAGCAGCAAGAGCTATGGCTCCCGCTGCTGCCTCTGTGTCCTGTGAGCTGTGAAAAGTGGGAGATAGAGGAGTGCTACAGAACTGGATCGAAAGAGGAGCCAGGTAAATGTTTAGGGGGGGGGGGGGAGGGAGCTTGGGGGAGCTGATATTGGAAGGTTTTTAACCTTAATGCAGAGAATGCATAAAACACACCGACAAAAAAAAAAAAAAACCTTACGTATTTGGAACCACTTTAAATATAAATGGTGATGTACGAAGTAGAGAGAGGGGAAGTTATACTATGCAGGATCAAGGAATTACACTCCTACTGCCTTCCTACCAACTCTGTAAAGAATTGTCAGTGCTCTTATTGTGCAGAGCATTTCACATTAAGGCTGGGTTCACACTAGTCACATTACATCACAAAAACAATGATTCCCTATGAGACACGTCTTAACTGGTCCAACTTGTGTTTTTCAAAGTTGGACCGACTTTGAAAAAGGTTCCTGTACTCCTTTTGTCCGACTTTGATCCTACTTTAGCACATTGAAAGGCATTGAAGTCCGATCAAAGTCGGATCATGTCTTCACTGTTCCGACTTTGGCATGCGATTTGTGTTCTGGGGATCTTGAAGGGGAACTCCACTCCAAATTTAAAAAACAAACTGGCATGGGGCCCCCCTCCAGGAGCATACCAGGCCCCTTGTCTGGTATGGTCCTATAAGGGGATCCCCATGCCAATTTTTTTTAAAAAATGGCGTAGGGTTCCCCCCAAAATCCATTACAGACCCTTATCTGAGCATGCAGCCTGGCAGGCCAGGAAAAGGGGTGGGGACAAGCGAGCGCCCCCTTCCCCTCCTGGACCATACCAGGCCGCATGCCCTCAACATGGGGAGTATGGGTGCTTTGGGGCAGGGGGGTCCTGCGCTCCCCCCCACCCCAAAGCATCTTGTCCCCATGGTGATGACAAAAAGGCCCTCTTCCCGACAACCCTGGCCGGTGGTTGTCGGTGTCTGTGGGTGGGGACTTATCGAAATCTGGAAGCCTCCTATAACAAGGAGGCCCCCAGATCCCACCCCCACACTATGTGAATGAGTATGGGGTACATTGTACACCTACCCATTCACCTGAAAAAAAATGTAAAACAAAAACCACACTACACAGGTTTTTAAAATCTTTTATTAAATCAGCTCCGGCATCTTCTCCCCTCCCCAGCTCTTCTTTCTTCTTCTGAGGGGTCTTCTTTCTTTTCCCTCTCTGCGGTGTCTTCCGCTCTTTTGCTGGTCTTATCCATTGTCCTCTTCCCTCTGATCTCCCTCTCTTCTTTTTCTTCCCATGTTGACACGACGCAATCTCCTTCACGAGTGCTGTGCCTTATATTGGCGTGGGGCGGGACCACCCGCTGACATCATACGGAGGTCACTCCCCTTATGATGGCACATCCTGGGGTGGGGCTGTGACATCATAAGGGAGCGGGGCCTCCATACGATGTTAGGGAATGATGTCAGCCATTGTTGAAAGAAAACCATAAGAAGTTCCATTTGAAGTTTGCTAGAAGACATGTGGGGGACTCAGCAAGCATGTGGAAGAAGGTGCTCTGGTCAGATGAGACCAAAATTGAACTGTTTGGCCTAAAAGCGAAATGCTACGTGTGGCAGAAAACACTGCAGATCACCTTGAACACACCATCCCCACTGTGAAACATGGTGATGGCAACATCATGTTCTGGGGATGCTTTTCTTCAGCAGGGACAGGGATACTGGTCAGAGTTGATGGGAAGATGGATGGACCCAAATACAGGGCAATCTTAGAAGAAAACCTGTTAGAGTCTGCAAAAGACTTGAGACTGGGGTGGAGGTTCACCTTCCAACAGGACAACAAGCATACAGACAGAGCAACAATGGAATGGTTTAGATCAAAGCATATTCATGTGTTAGAATTGCCCAGTCAAAGTCCAGACTTAAATCCAATTGAGAATCTGTGGCAAGACTTGAAATCTGCTGTTAACAGACGCTCTCCATCCAATCTGACAGAGCTTGAGCTATATTGCAAAGAAGAATGGGCAAAAATGTCCTCTCTAGATGTGCAAAGCTGGTAGGGACATCCCAAAAAAAGACTTGCAGCTGTAATTGCAGTGAAAGGTGGTTCTACAAAGTAGTGACTCAGGGGGGCTGAATACAAATGCACCCCACACTTTTCAGATATTTATTTGTAAAAAATGTTGAAAAACATTTATCATTTTCCTTCCACTTCACAATTATGTCCCACTTTGTGTTGGTCTATCACATAAAATCCCAATAAAATACATTTATGTTTTTGGTTGTAACATGACAAAATGTGACACATTTCATGGGGTATGAATACTTTTTCAAGGCACTGTATCTGCAGTGTGAAAATAAATCATTGCTGCTTTTGACTGCTAGTTGTGAGATTTGGTGATGATACTACTGTGCTGCTCACTATACTCCATGCTGGAGGCTTTGACATGAGGAAGCAAAGCCCTACCTCTACGATGACCAACTTCCTACAGCGACAGTGCAGAACAAGGTATGGTAAGTCAGTAGCGGGGAAAGGATCATCTGCAGAGAGAACACAGGAAATACTAGTGACTAGTGCTTTTACATCCGACTGACTTCCAGAATTCAGCTCCTCTTTAAAGTAAACTAAGGGAACTTTCTAAATAGTACAATTCTACAGTTTATTGGATAGCAATGGTAGTTTATTGAATGCTTTCACTTGTTGCCAGGAATTTTAAGATGGCCGTGTAGTTTATTTTTAGCTTTGTGGGAAAAATTACTTTATTTTTGTATAATCCATCATTAAAGCGGAGCTCCACCCAAAAGGGGAAGTTCCACTTTAAGGACTCTTCCCCCGTTCCTCCTGCACAATTGGCACTTTTGAGGGGGGGGGGGAGGCACCCAATTTTGACGAGTAACTGCTTCCCACTTCCATTTCGAGTGACATGCCACTCGGAAACGTAAGTTCTCCTCCCTCCCCCCCTGCAGTCTTCTGGGACACTGACAGGTCCCATAAGACTGCATCCACCATTCATGATATGCAGCGCGACTCACGCATGCGCAGCGGGCACCCGGCTGTGAAGCCGCAAGCTGTCACAGATGGGTGCCCATAGTTAAGATGCCAGCGGACCAAAGACAGCAGGTAAGACTGACTGGGGGAAGCACACCGCTGGACCGTAGGACAGGTGAGTGGCCGTTTTTTAAAAGTCAGCAGCTACACTTTTTGTAGCTGCTGACTTTTATTTTTTTTCACAGGTGGCTGGAACTCCTCTTTAAGGAAATTCCAACCTATATGATCTTTAGAGCTGTGGAATGCACACAATACCTTCAGACCGATGACAATCTCTTGCCAAAAAAGCTAATATTTTATTATATTTGTCTTTGTGGTTTTTGTCTCTTTAATGAACATCATTTTTGTGGGCCATTTACACAGCAGAATACATGCTGATTAGTAGAATGTTGCTTTTTGTACAGATCTGTTTGCTTTGTACATTCATATCTGCAGTCAGATTTGTAGTCTGGTTTGGACTGCTGGATGTGTATACTTATATTAGTTGAAATGTTACCTGTTACCAGTATGAAGCTTTGATTTGAAATACACACCAGCCAAAACTGAATGTGCAAGTAGAGGGCAAACCAGGGACGTATCATGAAATCAATGGGCCGTGTGCAAGATCAAAAGTGGGTCCCCCAGATACGGAGAAAAAAAAATGCGGCGCTCTTTGGCGTGGTTTATATATAGATAGTGTATGTAGTGCAGGCCTCTGTTGGGTTGGCCATAGACAGTTTTCAGTGGGCTGAAAAAAAAACAAACTGATTCTTCCATCCTCAATTTCCTCCAGGTTAGTCTGCCCCTCAGTGCAATCCTCTCTCTTGGGTCAGTGCAATGCCCCTAGCTCAGTCTGCCCCCAGTACCAGGATTGGGCCCAGAGCTCAGCAATAAAAGATATACCCAGGGCTTTTATTTCTCAGAGAATAGGTGCAGGTACTCACCCCCATATTGCACAGAGTACAGGGTTCAGGGGTGTGCAACACACAGGGCTAAGGAGTATGCATTGCACATGCTACAGAGTTCAGGAGTGCGTATTGCACAGGGCTCAGGAGTGCATATCGCAAAGAGCACAGGAGTGCTTATTGCACAGGGGTTAGGAGTGCATAATGCACAGAGCACAGGAGTGCTTATTGCACAGGGTTTAGGAGTGCATATTGCACAGCGCACAGGGTTTAGAAGTGTGTATTGCACAGAGCACAGAAATGCATATTGCACAGGAGTGCGTATTGCACAAACGCACAGGAGTGTGACATGCACAGGCAGCACTGGAGTGTGGCACACATAGGCAGCACAGGAGTGTGACACGCACAGGCAGCACAGAAGTGTGACGCGCACAGGCAGCACAGGAGTGCGTATTGCACAGAGAGCACAGGAGTGCGTATCGCACAGGGAGCACAGGAGTGTGGTATGCACAGGCAGCACAGGAGTGTGGTATGCACAGAAGTGTGACACGCACAGGCAGCAGAGGAGTGTGGTATGCACAGGAGTGAGACACGCATAGGCAGTACAGGAGTGTGACCCACACAGGAGTGTGACACGCACAGGCAGCACAGGAGTGTGGTATGCACAGGCAGCACAGGAGTGTGGTATGCACAAAAGTGTGACACGCACAGGCAGCAGAGGAGTGTGGTATGCACAGGAGTGAGACACGCACAGGCAGTACAGGAGTGTGCCCCGCACAGGCAGCACAGGAGTGTGACACGCACAGGCACCACAGGAGTGTGGTATGCAAAAGAGTGTGACACGCACAGGCAGCACAGGAGTGCGTATTGCGCAGAGAGCACAGGAGTGCGCATCGCACAGGGAGCACAGGAGTGTGGTATGCACAGGAGTGCGACACGCACAGGCAGCACAGGAGTGTGGTATGCACAGGAGTGAGACACGCACAGGCAGTACAGGAGTGTGACGCGCACAGGCAGCACAGGAGTGTGACACGCACAGACAGCACAGGAGTGTGGTATGCAAAAGAGTGTGACACGCACAGGCAGCACAGGAGTCTGACACGCACAGGCAGCACAGAAGTGTGGTATGCACAAAAGTGTGACACGCACAGGCAGCAGAGGGGTGTGGTATGCACAGGAGTGTGACACGCACAGGCAGTACAGGAGTGTGACACGCACAGGCAGTACAGGAGTGTGACACGCACAGGCAGCACGGGAGTGTGACATGCACAGGCAGCACAGGAATGTGAAGCGCACAGGAAGCACAGGAGTGTGGTATGCAAAGAAGTGTGACATGCACAGGCAGCAGAGGAGTGTGGTATGCACAGGAGTTTGACACGCCCAGGCAGTACAAAAGTGTGACAAGCACAGGCAGCACAGGAGTGTGGTGTGGTATGCAAAGGAGTGTGAAACGCACAGGCAGCACAGGAATGTGACGCGCACAGGAGTGTGACGTGCACAGGCAGCACAGATGTGTGACACGCACAGGCAACACAGGAGTGTGACACACACAGGCAGCACAGGAGTGTGACACACACAGGCAGCACAGGAGTGTGACACACACAGGCAGCACAGGAGTGCTACATGCACAGGCAGCACAGGAGTGTGACATGCACAGGAGTGTGGTATGCACAGGAGTGTGACACGCACAGGCAGCACAGAAGTGTGGTATGCACAAAAGTGTGACACGCACAGGCAGCACAGGAGTGTGGTATGCACAGGAGTGTGACACGCATAGGCAGTACAGGAGTGTGACACGCACAGGCAGCACAGGAATGTGGTATGCACAGGAGTGCAACATGCACAGGAAGCACAGGAGTGTGGTATGCACAAAAGTGTGACACGCACAGGCAGCAGAGGAGTGTGGTATGCACAGGAGTGTGACACGCACAGGCAGCACAGGAGTGTGACATGCACAGGCAGCACAGGAATGTGAAGCGCACAGGAAGCACAGGAGTGTGGTATGCAAAGAAGTGTGACATGCACAGGCAGCAGAGGAGTGTGGTATGCACAGGAGTTTGACACGCCCAGGCAGTACAAAAGTGTGACAAGCACAGGCAGCACAGGAGTGTGGTGTGGTATGCAAAGGAGTGTGAAACGCACAGGCAGCACAGGAATGTGACGCGCACAGGAGTGTGACGTGCACAGGCAGCACAGATGTGTGACACGCACAGGCAACACAGGAGTGTGACACACACAGGCAGCACAGGAGTGTGACACACACAGGCAGCACAGGAGTGTGACACACACAGGCAGCACAGGAGTGCTACATGCACAGGCAGCACAGGAGTGTGACACGCACAGGAGTGTGGTATGCACAGGAGTGTGACACGCACAGGCAGCACAGAAGTGTGGTATGCACAAAAGTGTGACAAGCACAGGCAGCAGAGGAGTGTGGTATGCACAGGAGTGTGACACGCATAGGCAGTACAGGAGTGTGACACGCACAGGCAGCACAGGAATGTGGTATGCACAGGAGTGCGACATGCACAGGCAGCACAGGAGTGTGGTATGCACAGGAGTGTGACACGCATAGGCAGTACAGGAGTGTGACACGCACAGGCAGCACAGGAATGTGGTATGGACAGGAGTGCAACATGCACAGGCAGCACAGGAGTGTGGTATGCACAAAAGTGTGACACGCACAGGCAGCAGAGGAGTGTGGTATGCACAGGAGTGTGACACGCACAGGCAGTACAGGAGTGTGACATGCACAGGCAGCACAGGAGTGTGACATGCACAGGCAGCACAGGAATGTGATGCGCACAGGCAGCACAGGAGTGTGGTATGCACAGAAGTGTGACATGCACAGGCAGCAGAGGAGTGTGGTATGCACAGGAGTGTGACACGCACAGGCAGTACAAAAGTGTGACAAGCACAGGCAGCACAGGAGTGTGGTGTGGTATGCAAAGGAGTGTGACATACACAGGCAGCACAGGAATGTGACGTGCACAGGCAGCACAGGAGTGTGACGTGCACAGGCAGCACAGGTGTGTGACACTCACAGGCAGCACAGGAGTGTGACACGCACAGGCAGCACAGGAGTGCTACATGCACAGGCAGCACAGGCGTGTGGTATGCACAAAAGTGTGACACGCACAGGCAGCAGAAGAGTGTGGTATGCACAGGGGTGTGACACGCATAGGCAGTACAGAAGTGTGGTATGCACAAAAGTGTGACACGCACAGGCAGCAGAGGAGTGTGGTATGCACAGGAGTGTGACACGCACAGGCAGCACAGGAGTGTGGAATGCATAGGGTTCAGGGGTGGGTATAGTACAGGTGTTGGGCTCAGGTTTGAAGACTGTGTTTCAGACAGGGGACAGGGGTAGGTAACACACTGGTCAGTGTACAACAAATATTGCGCCCTAACCATTCCCAGTACAGTATCTCCCCTTAAATGACCCCAAAAGACTTTTCTCCACTCCTGGCTCTCCCTGAGGTCTGCAGAGATGGTATACATGCTGGATGTGACTTGCTTCCTGCACCCCATTGTCTGCTACAAATCCTCCGCTTTGTAAGGGGGGGGGGTGTCAGCTGAACAAGCTGAGTGACTTCCTTATGTGTTAGCCTCCTGATCACCCCTCACAGCCTTCTATATACGGATATATAATGGATGGCCATGTGAGGGAGAAGTCAGTGAGGAGCTCAGGTACATTCACTCTCCCCGGGCTGCTCTGGGCAGCCTACAGGGTACACAGACATTCTATCCTACTGATAGAGTAACAGGCCCATCGTCCCTGCACATACCTGCGATCGCTGGGCACAGCAGAGGAAACCTTTCTTTACAAACGTCTTTGTAGATAACAGATCACACAGAATCCAACCTCCACTAAATGTTGTGTGACAGAAGTCTTCCTCTTCTTTGTCCAGTCATCACACACAGTGAAGGAGGACCCCAGAGCAGAGAGCAGTCACACTACAGACTGCTGTGAGCACAAAGCATGGACCCAGCACCCGAGCTCTGCCCCCTGGAGTCTCTGACCTGCCGGGACTATAATCCAAGCATCGGATGCGGCTCTGCGGTCTGCCTCCGCCTGTCAGACAGAAATAAAAAGGTCCATTGATGCTCCCACCTCTCGGGCCCCTCTGATCAAAATCATGGGGACCAAAATAATGTTATGGACTAACTTTTACATCCTCCATGTGTACAGTGTGTCCCTGGCCTCGGAGGCCCGTGTTCACCACACACCCTGAACACAATGGAGGGAGAAGGGGGAAGCCTGGCTTCCCTTGAAAAGCACATGGCCTTAAAATCTAACTCCATATTTTGGCACATAAAGTCACTAAAACTTAGCCATTGCAACACATACCACCTCTTGACTTTATAGCATAATATAGGAAACTTCATCATCTCTTAAAGCCTTTTATCCTGGAAAGGGCGAAATACACCCCTCATATTTGTAGTCCAAAAATGAGAGGAAAAAATTCCCTTTCGACTCCCGTATCTTCTGGGCAGTCAGACTAAAGTCCCTGGGAGGCTGAAACATTACTTTTGAGCAGGGTCAGCAATGTCCTTGACAGTCTGTGGAAGGAAAGTTCCAGATGAAAGTCCCTTGTTCTCCTCCTGGTCATAAGGAAATGCTCAGATGAAAAGTCCACTCCAATTGAGAAATCAACTGCATTTTCCTCAGACTCTCTTCTGGTCTGCCTCCTCCCATCTGGCCTGGTCATCTGCTCTGCCTGCTCCACCTCACGATGCTCAGTACCTGAAAAAAGTAAGAGACAAAGCAGATTATTTGTTCCTTCCAAATGTGCCAAAAAACATAGCTCACTGCTCACATTTCTCTATTTCCTCAGTTCTAACTGTAAAACTATTGTAGGGTGCCCACTGTTGCCTGGAAACACGTTCACGGAAAGACATTGACCTCCAACGCAACAAATAAACTTGCATTTCTTTCCGTGCTGTCCTGGGAAGAACACGGCCTGCTATAGTCCTTTGTCCGGCAGGGCCGTCTTTAAGGCAGGGAAAAAGGGGCAGCTGCCCTGGGCCCTGTCATTGTTGTGGGGCCCAAAGCAGCTGCCTAATACTTGCCAACTTTCCTGATTTAAATTCCCTTGTCCCTT
This sequence comes from Glandirana rugosa, assembly GCA_018402905.1. Classification (NCBI taxonomy): domain Eukaryota; kingdom Metazoa; phylum Chordata; class Amphibia; order Anura; family Ranidae; genus Glandirana; species Glandirana rugosa. Next base: position 457,240 of record BLSH010100279.1, on the reverse strand, counting down.
GAAGCTTTAGTCCTGTTCTGTGTCCTGATATCTCAGTGTGAAATGCTGCCCAACTCTACCCTATTGTGTACAGATGACTCACCTGCAGACCCTGTGTTTACATGTAAATAACCGGCACTGATATGTAAATAGCGGCAGCATTCTTATGTAAATAGCGGCGGTCGGTGGCATTGATATGTAAACAAAGGCTGCATTCATATTTATATCATGCCCCCCTGAGGTCATATCCACCATCATCTTTACTGAATGCTGCCCACCGGGAGACAAAGGGGCATGCTTGAAAGTCCTGCCTGCAACTGTGGTCATTAAGCCTAACATCAGCCTGTTCTGCAAAGGTAATTACATTTAGGTAGGCAGAGAAGGAATTACAGTTTGGGGTGCAAAGATGAGAAAGGAGGGGATGCATAGAGGAAAGGAAGGTGGGTGCAAAGATGAGCAGAGGAGGCAGGTAGCATTAAAGGGGGGGAGGGTTGGAGTGGAGAGGATGGGGGAGGTAACAACAACATGAAAAAGGTAGGTACCAATAGAGGGAGACCAAAAAGAGTTACTGCCTTCCCCTTAATGATACATGAATTATGGCAACATCCCCCGATGAGGGTTTAATGGCAGTAAGGATGTATGAATACATAAAGTGATTAAGAAATAATAATGCGAATACTGAAAATCTGTTTCAAGGTTTATTGACATTGGCCAAGCATAAAAATGTTTAAAAAGACAAGCGCTCTGGTTGTATGAACACGGGACATGTACAATAGCATACACAGTGATACTTTAACAAAACAAGGGAATTACATACTGTACAGCCATATGGCTGCAATTGATTCCCAATGCGTTTTGACCATTCAAGAGTGTATGCTGGCCTTCCTCAGGGGGTGCTAGAGACACAAGATTGCAACATACCAGTCCCAATTGACCAGAGCTTGATAAAATTTCTAATTTTTTTTCTTCTAAAAGAAGGCAGCAGAGTTCATTATGAATTGTCCCTGTCCGCCCCTAGGGCGCTCCACCATCGGTCGGAAACTTACAAGAGGTCACACTCAATCCCTTCACTGTGAGAGGAGGTTGCGGTCTGTAAGGAGCATGTATTCCTACTGGCCGAAAGGTAGACCTGCTTATGGTGTCCCCAATCCAAAAGTTGGGACAGGGGCCAGTCACTGCTGCGAATAGCAGGAATTCTGACCGGGAAAAGAGGACACATGGTTTGGGGTGCAGAGGTTAGCAGGATGCAAAGGTGTACTGACAGGGTGAATAAAGATGTAGGTCATGTGTAGGGCAGTTCATTCATTTCAATGGACTGCTCTATGCACTAGAAACGCGGAAGAAAGTCCCTAACCCTTTTTCAAAATCACACGGTGCCACAGCACATATCAGCAGATGCGTGAGGGTGTCATAAACTATTGATGGCACTGCTGTATATCTGCTAAAGAGCAGCACTTTCTGTGGTGTCAGGAAAGAGATTTGCATGCATTCCTGACACACACAAATGTGAACATAGGCTAAATGTCTCGACTACATTGATGGCGAGTGTAAATCGTCTCATTACGTTGGGGCTTGGTGTAGAATGCTTTCATTCACATTAGTTGTCAGTGTAAATTCCTCCTTACATTGGTGGTTACTGTGAATGCTTCTATTACATTAGTGGTCAGGGTAAACCCCTATTACATTGGTGGCCAGTGTTGCAAATCCTCTTTATATTAGCAGTCTGTAAAAAAAATCAGCATTGCCATTGACCACACCATCCCATCCCCCAGCACTGCCACTGATTCCAGGAGTTCTAGGATCCCTAGGGGTTTTCTGTCTATTGATGGGTCCCCTCACCTCCCCAGTCCATGGTGTGCTGTAACATCTAGCAACCAATCAGTGAGCAGTAATGTGTACTGTAAACTCTAGCAACCAGTCATTGTTGTCCCGGCAGAAATAATAACTAACCTGGGACCCGTTTGTAAAAGAACCCGGGGGGTACGTTAAAGTGAAAGGTGGACGAGACTCTGTATGTTATTTATCGTCGATCTGAGTTTTAGTCAAATGACTTAGTCTAGTCCGTCGCTAACGCTAACCAACGGTCTCCAATGTCGTGTAGTAATGGTGAATGACTGACCAACGATCTCAAATGTCATGTGTAATGACGAGTGACTAACCAACGATCTACAATGTCGTGTGGTACCTGACCCCTCCACTCCCCTGGGTAGTTATCTGTCTTTT
>BLSH010100279.1:433198-449564 GCA_018402905.1 Glandirana rugosa | reverse complement strand
GGCCGCTGCCCTTCCCAGGACACCTCAGAATAGGTGCCTAGAACAGATATATACGAAAAAGGAGAAAATGGTGCTGCCTATTACATTCGATGTTAAAAAGTGTTACGCTAATGTAGCGGTACCCCTGAAGGAGCTGCTAATATATGTTCAGCCCCTGTACTCTGCCTCTCAACCCCAAGGAACTGTCCCAGCCCTCTGGCACACCTAGCAAACAGCGTACTTGCAATGCCCAGCAAAACAGACACAAAATGTAGTGAACAGGAAGTTTGTTTACTGGGAGACTTTCCACAATCAAACAAACAATATACTGATATTTAAATGACAAAATGGCAGACTTCAAAATAATACAATCAAATGGCTTAAATGACTTTAAAGTGGCCTATGCACTCAGGCATAAAGGGGAACTGATCTGACTTGACAACAGGCAGTCCGTTTCCCTCAAATCCTGAAATCACAGACCCAGTCAGTGAACATGTGAAGCAATAGGCCACAAATCACTGATACACCAGGGAAGTAACAATGAGAGTCCTTACAATGGAGATATCCAAGATCTTCGACTAGCCTGGCAATGGTGCACTTGGTGTCCTGTTGAGCAGGATTAACAAAGGGGTTCTTGTAAGTATCCTGGTGGGCACCCACCGATGCGAGCACTGGCATGGCAATGTAGCCTTACTACTGTGTCTTTATAGATGGGCAAAGCGCCCGCTCACCCATCCTATGACCAAAGGATCAAGCGATAGGTTCCCTCAACTGGCCCGACTGGTCCCCTTGTAACCTGATCGACCCACGTCCTCAGAAACGCCTGGGGATGTCCTCTGGGATCCCTCTCAGATAGGATATCCGTCACCATCTGACCCCTGGAGCTGTGGCAGGATCAGCACACCGACCTCTGGAGATGTGGCTGGATGATTCCCCTCTGTGGTTAACAGCAGCATCTCTGGTCACATCTGTCTCCTTCTCTGCCTCATGGAGGACTCCCCAGGCCTTCCAAAATGGAGTCCTTAGCCAGCCCTTTACTTTTGCAGAGCCCTCTGGGATTTGTAGTTCTGTGCTTTAAAAGTCAATGGGGCAGCTCTCTCAGGGGACTTCATATTCCATAGTCCTTTGCTGCTCCCAGGAATCCTTCTGCTTGCTGCTTGTAAAAGCCTCCTTCATTGGCTGCTGTATCTCCTTATGCGCCTAGAAGCATACCAGGGGAAACAGTGTAATCCAATCCTCCTGTGTCTCTTTACACAGCTTACATTGAGTTCAGTCTGCAAAACAGGGGGGGGGGGGGGGGTTTCACCCAGGGGCTGACAGGCACATCTCACCCTACTAAAAGAGCCTATGTATTTACAGCGGTCTCCTGGCAAAGTTCAGAAGTAAAAGTGGACCCTCCGCTACACTAATATAAAATGCATAATGGAAAACTGCTGATGTGTAAAAATAAATATAATGTGTGTGCAGAAATCTAGAGTGTATAGGTAAAGTGCAAAGTGCTAAGAACATTAATAATATACCACGAATGAAAAGTACACTGTGCTCTGAACATTAATACATTTCATCAAACATCCAAAGTTTATGTGTGTTAAGTCTATATAAGATGTAATAAATAACATAAAAACATGTGTGTTCTCCTTTACAAAACAAGCTGAAAATCCAAAAGGTGGCAAATTCATCAAACACTTAAAAAAGACCATACATATAGTCCGTTTTATAAAGAAGATAAATTTGTGACTATCCAGATACAATCCCCACAACACCGTAGGTAATATAGTTTTTGAGGTTCCCTTAGTATAGAGTGGAAGAATCCGCCAGGTGACTATTGCAATGCAAACCACAAAATCTGTGCAGGGATGTGAACTTCACTCGTGCTCCCCTCTCAGGTCCCCACTTACCAGACGACTGCACCCCTGCAGGGGTAAACCGCATATAAGCCGTCACTGACACTCGCTCTCTCCCGGAGGGGGCTTCCTCCGCACAGACGTGCTAATGAAGTAAAATAGTGCTAAAATCATACAGTCAAATACCTGTAGTCACAGGCTTAAACAGCATGCGTTCCACACACACATTATATTTTTATTTTTACACATCAGCAGTTTTCCATCATACACTTTATATTAGCTTAGCACTTTTTAACATTGAATGTAATAGGCAGTGCCATTTTTCCTTTTTCATATATATATGCTTGTTATAATCACTGTGGATCCTAAGGCGTTAAACCTCTGCATTGTGTAAAAAGGCTGTTTGATCCTGTATGCACAGATCTTCCTCTTCTTCTAACAACTCCAAAACATGTCCGGATAAGACAGAGCCTTTGGAGTTAGGCTGCACATGCTCAGTTTGGTGTGTATTGCTAGAGTTTTTTTTTTCTTGGGACAATTGGGAGAGTGCATGTGATCAGCACAGGGCCAATTGGCACTGTCCAGACAGAGAGTCAGTGCAGCCTTATAGGACAGCTCAGTGCAGTATGAATATTCCTCCTCCAAGCTTCACCAGGAACTGATAGAAGTCACAAGACTGCTATATACTGCTGATGAAAAAAGGTACTTAGCAGTTTGTATTTACTAAAATAATTGCATTTCCATTTTCTGTGTGTTGTGGAAGACCAGATATAGTGAATGCAGGGTCCTGGGTTTAGTAACACTTTAAAGACTGTGAGGTGCTCTAAAGATATGTATGTAATTGCCTTCCATAAAATACTGGCCTGTAAGTGTCCACAGACTGGTAACTGGTGTACCTATTGTTGGTAGTCAGTGGCCATAAAAGATCTATGGAAACAGAAGGGAAAAAGTCTGTGATGGTCCTAATCTGTGTGATGATTGGTTCAAATTGCATCAACAGTATGAGCAGAAGACTCACAAAAGAAAGGCAAATTAATAATGATGAGTGATAACATGGATTTCTGTGCATGAAATCGAACTTCTACCATTCTCCAACTAGGCAGTTCAAATGGATGATGGCTACAGCTAGAGAATTCAAAAGCCTTTAGAGAGACCCTGATGTTTTCTATACAAAAATGAAGAAATGCACCACCCGCACATATGTGCATAAGAGCTACAACCATCCTGCCATTCTCTACATCAGTACTATGTTCTTCAAAAAAAGAAATGTAAATAGTGGGGACCAGGGATTCGACACAGTTGATGTGAAGAGGCTGTAAAGCTTGTATGTAGGGATAACACACACCGTCCCAGTGTGGTAGAAGAACTAGTATTGATTTAATGCAAGTGGGAAGGCAGCCCAGCAGGGAATACTCACAGTTGCAACAGCATGTAGCAAGCAGCCGAACGGACAGCGCCTGTTGAGAGGGGCAGAATGCATCCTGGCAGTCTTGTGCCCAAGCAAAAAGGTGTTAAGAGAAGTTGTGAACCCTGCGCTTTCCTTCCTCATCAGGAGCCTTTCCCTAGTTTTGTCCCTACCAGGCAGAGTACCTGTCCCTACTCTGCCAACTCACAAAAATGCGTGCTGAGCCCGGGGAGCCAGGGCCCTAAAAAGGCTCTGCTTACCCAAGATGGCCGCCAGAGTCACATGCAGCAGCAGCATCGCTTCCCAGTGATCCAGGAAACCATAGAAAAACCGTGTTCCTCTTGACTCCCCTCCAACTGCAGTGCCCATGTGGAAGAACGCCACCTTCAATGGAGAACGTAGACTGCACCTGAATACAAGCTGGCCATGTACTATTAGATTTTTATACAAAACATTCATATAAAAATTCTCATCAGAACCTTTGATGGCTTGACAAATGTTGTTTATAAGTGATTGCCTTTGACATTTAAATGAAAACCACAGTTAGAAATTTATTTATTTAAGAAAAATTTTCCATCTTGCTCCACGAAATTTCTCAAAACTGATGTTGAAAACAAACATCTTTTTGACCCTACTAATAAATAGAAAATGGAACAAGCGCTCCTAAAATGAAAAATTCCTAAATTTTACTAGAGAGAAAAGCTCTGAAGAACAGATAACAGGACAGGTAAGTATAAGGCCTCATACACACGGCGTATAAAAAAAATAAGCATAAAGTCGGGCCTGACGTCAGGGAAAAATCAGCGTCAAAAACACGATTTCGTCTGCGTTTTGCATCAGCGTTAATGAGCGTTAGTGAGTGTCGGCGTCAATAGGCGTTTTGTTTGAAAAAACATTCCTCTGCTATTTTTTTAACCTGAAAACGTTGGCGTTAAAAATGCGGATTAATGTCGGTACAGCGTTAGTGCGCGTAAGTGAGCGTTTTGCTGGTTTGGCGTCAAAAACACCAAAACGCTACAGCCTCGGAACGCGGTAGTCGTGGGTTCTACTTTCAGCTCACTAACGCTGTCGCCATCTACAACTCAAAAACATCTGCATTTTTATGGGGCCATTGAATAACATAGAGAGCCGAAAAAACGATAAAATGGCCTAAATGGTCTTCTTTAGCGGGTGGTGCTGGTGTTTTTTTGTTTTGCCTTTTTTTTTTAAGAGGCTACATAGTCAATTTAGGCAACTAAGACCTTTATTCTTAAATGCACTTGAAATCATGCTGCATCTGTCCATCTATACACGCTCTAACTGTGACTGAATTGCTGAGCACTTATGTAGAATACAAATACTATGTTTTACTTTACAGATTACAAAGAATGGCCTTCTGGATGAGCTTTCAGAATCTTTTACACTGGGTGCATTTAAGGTTGTGTGTGGAGGATGTCATTTGTACTTCCTTTTCTGGTAACAATAACTGCCATTACAGAGCAGTTGTAAAACATAATACTTCTCTGGTTTTAAATTTAAAGTATATAGATTATAGCAATAATTTAGTGCTATCCATTTGTAATACATTTAGACATCCAAAGAAGCAGCATTCCTTTTTTGTAAAGGCTATTCACTGCCCTTGAAACATAACTCATGGTGCCACCTCTACTCCAGCACCTAGGAGTTTTTGGATGTCTTTTTTCTAGTTGCTATTTAATCACTTCAGCCCTGGCAGGTTTACCCCCCTTCATGACCAGGCCATTTTTTGCGATATGGCACTGCATTACTTTAACTGACAATTGCACAGTCGTGTGACGCTGTACCAAAATGAAATCAATGTCCCTTTTTCCCACAAATAGAGCTTTCTTTTGGTGGTATTTGATCACCTCTGCGTTTTTTATTTTTTGCTCTATAAACAAAAAAAGACTGACAATTTTGAAAAAAAAACAAAACAATATTTTTTACTTTATTCTATAAAACACACCTGTAGCACCCAGTGGTAAATGGGAGCTAGAGTGTAGAGATGTTTTGATAGGTGAGGTAAAATTTAGTTAGGCCTGATTGTTTTGGTTTCTGGGCTGGGATTGGCTCAGGTAGGACTGGGTAGTTCCTAGATGGTGTCATCAGATCCTCCTACTTCTTTCCAGAAGGCACTAGAATATTCTGGAGAGAGAGGCTGGAGGGAAGGTATGGCCATCTTGGTGTTCTGAGAAGCCCTGACCAGTTCCCAATCTGGATTGGAAGGGGGCAGGCCTCCTTAAATACCCTGGTACAGCTCAGTCGGGGAGGAATGAGTTTGGGTGGAAGATTGGAGCTGGAATGTAGCTGAGGTTGCGGAGGCCTCATCCGGGAGAGAGCCCCCAGTTTGGGGGGGTGGTGACCTTGAGGCCTGGGCTCGGGTGCAGCCAGGAGGAAGAGAGAGAAAGATCCTGGAGGAGCACAAGGGAGTGAGAGCAACAGACAGTGCTACTGGAGAAGCTCAGTCAGGAGTCCACCGGGTGGTTGGTGAGTGGCACACACCCTGGGAAGCTGTAGAGTGGATTGGGGTGAGAGACAATCTGGGAAGGATGCAGAAGTCAGTAAGGAACTGTGGTGTCATGGTGGCAGTGGAGAAGGCCAACACAGCTGGAGCGGTTGACAGGGCCTGGAGCAAGAGGAAGGGCTGGAAGTAGTAGTCCATTGGGCCGGCTAGCACATCAGTGTACCTACACACTAAGGGACCAACTGTCCCTACCTGTAACTGGTGGTTCCGAAGTCCTGCGCACAGCAATGCATGCCTCACCATGTGCTAGTCAGGCTGGAGGAATGGAGAAGGCCTAGTAAATTTCTTTCTGGGCCTGGAACAAGTAATGTGCAGGAGAGAGGAACCAGAGTTTAGAGAAACAAGTAATGTACTGGAGGAAGAAGTGTAACTGGAGCCAGTGAAGTGCCAGAGGACGAGAGGAGATGTATATATGGAGCTGTATATAGTGGTTCTGTGCAAGTTTCCAACTAATTCAGTGGGCATCCCATAACATCCCTAATCCCCATCCAAGTTCAATTCCCTAATAAAACAAACAAAAAAAAAAACAAAGTACCAGCCTGTTCTGTGACTCTGGGTGCGGTATGGATGTAATTGGGGACAGTGTGAGCAGATGGACCACAACACTCAGCCACCCCTAAGGGGGCCATTGGCTACACATCCAATAAAAAAAATGTAAAAAAATCTAATTTCTTCATCAGTTTAGGCCAATATGTATTCTGTTACATATTTTTGGTAAAAAAAATCCCAATAAGCGTATATATTGATTGGTTTGTGCAAAAGTTATAGCGTCTACAAAACTATGGGATATATATATATGGAATTAATTTTTATTTATTTTTTACTAGTAATGGCAGCGATCAGTGATTTTTAGCAGGACTGTGACATTGCGGCGGACAAATCGGACACCTAACTGACACTTTTTGGGGACCAGTGACACTAATACAGTGATCAGTGCTAAAAAATGCACTCTCACTGTACTAATGACACTGGCAGGGAAGGAGTTAACATCAGGGGGACCAAAGGGCTCCTAGGGCTTTTTAACTGTGGGGGTGCTTTGACTGGGGGAAAACAGAGATCCGTGTTTCTACTTAGCAGAAATACAAGATCTCCGTCTTCCCCTCTTACAAAACGGCAGCCTGCCTTGTTCTCTCCAGGAAATGATCAGCGAGTCCCAGCGGACATTGGGTCCGCCGGGCCTGCTGATTGGCTCCCACTGTGTCCAATCACAGCAGGAATGGGTCGTCGGTAATGCACGCCCCAGACCCAGTGCACGAAATCACGTACAGGAACGTGATTTCATGCAGAAGGGCCGCCCTGTTGCAGTATATCTGCTTAGGGCAATCCTTAAGGGGTTAAAGTATGAATTTATATAACTTCAAACCAAACCGGGGCTATGATTTTAGACAATCTTTTTTTATTCACTTACAATACCCAGCAAAAAAAAAACTAGGATGGCTTAGGGCATGACTTCCTATGCATTAGCTATATTAGCAGTGTAATGGAGGAAAAATGCTTACTTTCAATGCAACCTAGGAGGGTATGGCTCTGAAGGATAAATGCAGCTACTAGGCCATTCATCCTGTAATAAAACTGGATTTTTACCAGTGTTTCTCCCACAATTTGTTTTTGTTGCCAGCTGTGGCTAAAATCAATGCTTCAAATAAAGCCCCCCTGAAAATACGATGAGTAATTCTCACCTCTTTTAAGCCACTGATCTCTGCGGTAATGAAGAATAACCACCAGCTAAAGATCTTTCACAATGAATTACTACCAACAGAGCCAGACTTACAGTATAGTCCCCTGCTTTGCTCATTGGTTTAAGCTGCCAGCCCCTATGGCACTACAGGATACAGTCATGATCTAGAGCAGTGGTTCTCAATTCCTGTCCTCGGGACCCCCCCAACAGGCCATGTTTGCAGGATAACTGAAATATATCACAGGTGATATCATTTGCTGCTCAGTGATTGCAGCATTCTAGTCTGCATCTCCCCAAGGTAATACTTAAAATCTGGCCTGTTGGTGGGTCCCGAGGAACGGAGTTGAGAACCGCTGATCTAGAGGATGTTAGTTTAAACCAATGAGTAAAACAGGGAAATAAGAGATCGACACTATCTGCTTCACTGAGTGTTTTCGAACCACCATCCCCCTTACGTCAATCCTGAGTGATGTCGGGGTTGGCAGGGGGAACCACAGAGTCCAGTGTGGGAGCACAAAATCAACACTCTCACAAGTAGGGTTGCCACATCATCCCTTTAATCCAGGACGCATATGAATTACACAGGTTCTGAGGCTAATTTAATGCAGATAAGGTACTAAGTGAATTTAATTACCAGCTTAATCAGTCACAGAAGCAGTGTAATTAATGTGTCCTGGATTAAAGGGATGATGTGGCAACCCTATTCACAAGTGCCAGGTTCTGCAGGATCTACAGCCGCAGTCTCTCTTCAATGCTGCAGAGATCATTGGCATGGCTAGTTGAAGAGGTAAATATTTCCTGACTTGTTTTCAGTGAAGCCTTTATTTCAGCATTGAAGATAATGAAGCATCCATTTAAATGTGCTTTTTTGAGCTGTATTGATTCAGTCTTGAGAGTGTGACTTTCTGTAAGACCAACAGAGTGTTTTCTGACAATGTGTGACATACATTTTTAATCTAATGCTGGTGTCTATCAAAAGCATTGAAGTGTAATAGGACAAGCAGAAGGAACACTGCGATCACACATGCAAGTACTATAGGAGTAATTCAGAAAGCACAGTGGCGTGAAATAGGCCCAAAAAAATAAATAAAATAATACATGAAATAAGTTAGGATTGCAGTAACTTTACTGCTATATACCTTGTGGGAGATTAGAGCGTGTGAGAAGAAGGCAGCTTGTAGGCAAACTTTATTTAAAATCTGGCGGGTTGCCAGTTTTATTTTATAAAGGTTGCAGATTATAAACAAACAAAAATAGCCAAAACAAAAATCTTGCCATCCGGTGCTAAACTAATACAGACAGGATACCTCTCTATACGGTGTTGAGCTGGTCCCTGACACCTTTCAAACAAACGCAAACCTTTTTCTTTTGCAGTCTTTAGGCCCCTTTCACACTGGGACCGCCCGATCGCCAGCGGTAAACCATCTCTAATTTAGCGGCGATCTACCGCTGTAATAGCAGCGCTATGGAGCCGCTATTCGGGCGGCAGCACGGCACTTTTAACCCCCCCCACAAGGGGTTAAAAAGGGGTTAAAAACGCCGGCACTCGGCGCTCCTGAAGCGGTGTACAGCCGCTACGGGAGCGCTGCCCATTCAATCTAATGGCAGGAGCGGTGGAGGAGCGGTGAATACACCGCTCTCCACTTTCCTGAAAAATCATGCTTGCAAGAGTTTAATTTTACTCCTGCAAGCGCACCGCCCTGAGCCACCCCAGTGTGAAAGTACACACTGGGTTGAATGGGGAGACGCTTTAAAGGCGCTATTTTAGCACAGTAGCGCCTGTAAAGCGCCCCAGTGTGAAAGGGGCCTTAGAGCAACCAAACTCAAGCTCTTAGCTCTCTCAGTCTGAGCATACTGATTCCCAGGGTGAGCTGCACTGAGAGCTCTTCCTGGCCATTGCGAGCAGCTGGAGAGGGATTTGGGTGTACCACAAACTCCGGGCCGGAATCAGCTCTGCCATGGTGGCTGGCAAAACCCGGGTCGGACTCTTCACCAGTCCACTCCAAGTGAACGAATGCGAGGTGACAAATATCGCCCGTCCACTATCGCACCTCGCATTACGTCACAACCTTCACAGATATTCACAAACATTTTTTTTAAAAGTGTGTGTCTGTGCAAAAAAGAAGAGAACATATTCAGTACATTTCTGCAAAACATGCACATTTCCCTATGGTATATCTCTTTAAAAACACCGCACGTACTGAAAAATACCCATTGATCTGCCAAAAATCTAGTGAGCTCCTAATTTCAACTAGTGTTATTACATAGTTACATACAGTATTTCACAAAAGTGAGTACACCCCTCACATTTTTTTAAATATTTTATTATATCTTTTCACGTGACAACACTGAAGAAATGACACTTTGCTACAATGTAAAGTAGTGAGTGTACAGTTTGTATAACAGTGTAAATTTGCTGTCCCCTCAAAATAACTCAACACACCATTAATGTCTAAACTGCTGGCAACAAAAGTGAGTACACCCTTAAGTGAAAATGTCCAAATTGGGCCTAATTCGCCATTTTCCCTCCCCGGTGTCATGTGACTCTTTAGTGTTGTAAGGTCTCAGGTAAGAATGGGGAGCAGGTATGTTAAAGAGGAAGTAAACCCTAATGGGGTTTACTTCATCTTTATTACCCTGCAAAGTAAAAGCATAATAGGCCAGCATGCATCGCATTCTAGCCTATTATGTGTCACTTACCTGCAATCAAAGCCCCGTGACTGGCCGGAGTCGCGTGACGTCACTCCCACGCATGTGCGCGGGAGCTGCCAATCGCGGCACAATCCTAGTGAAGAAACGGCACGTCGGTCATGCCAATACAGTGTATATCTCCTAAACTGTGCAGGTTTAGGAGATATTCACAGAACCTACAGGTAAGCCTTGTTATAGGCTTACCTGTAGTTTAAAGTGGTTGTACAGAGTTTACAACCACTTTAAATTTGGTATTATCGCTCTCACTCTCTCATATTGGTCACTGGAAGTTCAACATGGCACCTCATGGAAAAGAATTCTCTGAGGATCTGAAAAAAAGAATTGTTGCTCTACATAAAGATGGCCTAGGCTATAAGAAGATTGCTGAGACCCTGAAACTGAGCTGCAGCATGGTGGCCAAGACCATACAGTGGATTAACAGGAGAGGTTCCACTCAGAACAGGCCACGCCATGGTTGACCAAAGAAGTTAAGTGCACGTGCTCAGCATCCTATCCAGGGGTTGTCTTCGGGAAATAGATGTATGAGTGCTGCCAGCATTGCTGCAGAGGTTGAAGGGGTGGGGGGGTCAGCCTGTCAGTGCTCAGACCATACGAAGCACAATGCATCAAATCGGTCTGCATGGCTGTCGTCCCAGAAGGAAGCCTCTTCTAAAGATGATGCTCAAGAAAGCCCACAAACAGTTTGCTGAAGACAAGCAGACTAAGGACATGGATTACTGGAACCATGTCCTGTGGTCTGATGAGACCAAGATAAACGTATTTGGTTCAGATGGTATCAAACGTGCGTGGCGGCAACCAGGAGGAGTACAAAGACAAGTGTTTTTTGCCTATAGTCAAGCATGGTGGTGGGAGTGTCATGGTCTGGGGCTGCATGAGTGCTGCTGGCACTGGGGTGCTACAGTTCATTGAGGGAACCATGAATGCTGGCATGTACTGTAACATACTGAAGCAGAGCATGATCCCTTCCCTTCGGAGATTAGGCCACAGGGCAGTATTCCAACATGATAACGACCCCAAACACACCTCCAAGACGACCACTGCCTTGCTAAAGAAGCTGAGGGTAAAGGTGATGGGCTGGCTAAGCATGTCTCCAGACCTAAACTCTATTGAGTATCTGTGGGGCATCCTCAAATGGAAGGTGGAGGAGTGCAAGGCCTCTAACATCCACCAGCTTCATGATGTCGTCATGGAGAAGTGGAAGAAGACTCTATTGGCAACCTGTGAAGCTCTGGTGAATGTTATGGCCAAGAGGGTTAAGGCAGTGCTGGAAAATAATGGTGGCCACACAAAATATTGACATTTTGGGCCCAATTTGGACATTTTCACTTAGGGGTGTACTGACTTTTGTGGCCAGCGGTTTAGACATTAATGGCTGTGTGTTGAGTTATTTTGAGGGGACAGCAAATTTACACTGTTATACAAGCTGTACACTCACTACTTTACACTGTAGAAAGGTGTCATTTCTTTAGTGTTGTCACATGAAAAGATATAATAAAATATTTACAAAAATGTGAGGGGCGTACTCACTTTTGTGAGATACTGTATATAGTTAATCTGGTTGAAAAAAGACAAAGGTCCATCCAGTTCAACCAACAGAGGAAACCATACACACACACACACACACACATACCTCCATATACGCTATCCTATACCAACAGTTGATCCATAGGAAGGCAAAATCCCCTAATAAAGCATGATCCAAATTGCTCCAGTGGGGGAAAAAAATATTTCCTGATCCCCCAAGAGACAATTGGATATTCCTTGGAGCAAATTTACCTATAAATATCTACATAAAGATCTGCTGAGCTGGTCAGAACCAGCTTTTGAGGGAGTCTAGTCCACATTTTCACAGCTCTTACTTTGAATAAGCCTTTCTGTATTTGGAGCTGGGCTGGACTCTCCCCTGGATTCTCACTCACTGACCCCAGATCACACGACTTCCTCCCCATATATGGTCTCCTCCCACCTACCCACAATGCACTTGCACCGAGTGGATTGGCTGGGAAAAGAATGAGATCACTCCAGAATGTTCTGGAATATTATGACTTATCACAGCCATATCTTAGGCAGCAGTGCCACCTACTGACATGGTGGAGAAGTACATTGGGAAAGTCTAGCGGTCTGAATACAAATCACAGCAAGACCAGTAGTGCCTTGCAAATATATCTTGCCTAACAGCCTAACAAATTTAGCACCCCGCTACACATGAAAGACAGTATAAACAGTAAGAGTAAACATATGTTTGATACAAATACAGTTCACCAACGATGCATTCACATATGTTTCAAAGATAGAATTTCGAAATGAATTTTCCGTTGTCCGAAGATGGAGTTCGGTACCCAACATATATATTTCGGGTTCAGAAACAGGCCCTTCATTAGGGGTAAGTTACAACGGGTAAGATGTAACACCTTGGTGTATTATTCTAAAAGAGGAATTCTTTTCTGTCATAATAATTTCTGTGCAAATGGGCGCAGTAGCTAGGTATGCAAATCCAACAAGGACAAATCTCATGTCACTGCCAGATGGACAAAGGTATTTCACCGGGAGGGCGAGCGGTTGCTAGGGCTTCCTATTCAATTATGGATATGTTTCAATATCAGCTCATGTCAGTGAGATGTCTGGTGAGAGGAAAATAGCATGGGGGAAGAGAAGGATCAGGATCAATGTCTGATGGGATGGGGGGATCTGCCACCAGTCCAGAGCCCCCTGGTAGGCTGAAAATAGCCTCTTGAACCTCAAAGTAGCCCCACAAAGTCCGCTGTCCGCCCAGGCAGTGTATGTAAACACGGATCTCCATTCTGACAGAGGGGAAAGGGATGTGATCACAGCATGTGATCACAGGCTTCCTGTACATGGAAGCCGTGATCACTCCCCTCCCCCCCAGCCCAGCCCCCCTACAGTTAGAACACACTAAGGGAACACAGTTAACCCTTAGAGCGCCCCCTCCAGGTTAACCCCTTCACTGCCAATGGCATTTACACAGTAATCAGTGCATTTTCATAGCACTGATCTCTGTATAAATGCCAGTGGTCCCAAAAAAGTGTCAAAATGGTCCGACATGTCCGCTGCAATATCGCAGTAACGCAGATTGCGTTTTTTTTTTAAACAAAAATATGACAAAGAAAATAAATCGGCCAAAACCAATGAAAAAAATGTTTTTTTTATATATATTTTTTTGGATTTATATTTTAGCAAAAAGTAAGGAATATTTTTTTTTGCAAAATTGTCACTCTTTTTTGTTTTGACGCAGAGGTTATCAAATACCACCAAAAGAAAGCTCTATTTGTGGGAAAAAAGGACGCAAATTTCGTTTGGGTACAACATCGCACGACCGTGCAATTGTCAGTTAAAGCGACGCAGTGCCGAATCGCAAAAAGTGCTCTGGTCCTAAACTGAGAAATCCTTCCCGGGCTGAAGTGGTTAAATATAGTCACCACATTGGCCATATGTCAGTGCAGCTGTACTATGCCAGTCATTAAAAAGCCCATAAAAATGAGAAGCAATGGCTTTGAAATGACAGAGCTCAATTCTTTTAGGATTCGTGGGTGCATGCCACCTGGTCCAGGTGCTTTATTCATCTTTATTCTGTCTAAATATTTCTGGACCATCTCAATTGGGAGCCATTGTGATTCATTTGGGGCTATGCCAATATCATCCTCATTATGGACATGAGCTTCCACATGCTCCTTTGTATACACAGAGCTGAAGAAGGTATTTTAAAAAATTGCCTTCTCTTTGTCCCCAGTCACTCACTCCAGATTAATTCATAAAGGGCCTACATACTCAGATCTGACCTTTTTACTATTGATATATTTGAAGAATTTTTGGGGGTTTGTCCTACTCTCTTTTGCAATATGGCGCTCCTTATGAATTCTTGTGGCTTTGATTTCCTTTTTACATGTTCTGTTATATTCTTTGTAATGTTTAAATGATGACAGTGTTCCATCATTTTCATATTCTTTAAAAGCTCTTTTCTTATTATTTATAGCTTTTATAACTTTGGCTTGAGCCACGTAGGTTTTATTTTCAGCCACTGAAATGTATCGCCCATGAGAATATATTTTGTAGTGTGTTCGCATACAGTCATTTTAAAGAATTCCCATTTCTGTTCTGTGTTCATTAATGCCAATATTCCCTCCCAGTCTAAGACTTGGAGAGCAGCCCTCAGCCTTGGAAAATTTTCTCTCTTAAAATTAAGTGTTTTTATTTTTCCTCTATGCGTTTATAGCTAACATTAAATAAAATCATATTATGTTTACTACTACCTAGATGTTCTTTTATATGAACATATGTAATACGCTCTGCATGGTTTGAGATTATCAGGCCCAGCAGAGCATCATTTCTAGTTGGGGCCTCTATGAACTGTACCATAAAATTGTCTTGTAATAGGTTATACATTTTGACCTTGTAACTGTTCCAGTAGTGCCATTACTCCAATCAATTTCCGGGTAGTTAAAATCCCACATTATTATCACTGTTCCAACCCTTGCAGTCCTTTCTATCTGTGCAAGGAGCTGAGTCTCTACCTCCTCATTTACAATGGGTGGCCTGTAACAAACTCCAATGAGTAACTTTGTAGTATGGACACCCATGTGTAGTTCCACCCGTAATATTTCAGACTCATCACACTCTCCATCAACTAGGTCCTCTTTCACACTTGCTTCGAGATCACTTCTCACATAGAGACAGACATCACCACTTTTCCATTTTACCCTGTCTCTCCAAAAGAGAACATAGCCAGGAATATTAATAGCCTAATCATGTGCAGAATGAAGCCAAGATTCAGCAATACCAATTAAATCATAGTTCTCTTCATGCACCAAAGCCTCCAACTCACCTGCTTGCTTGGCAGACTTCTAGCATTGGTGAACAAACAGTTGAATTCATTGTCACATTTTGCACATGTATTTTGCATGTTTTTTTGTAGTAAAAATAGTACCATTTTCAATTGTTGTTTGTAACATGAGAACCTACTTATCACCTGCCATAGCCCTCCCCCCATCTCCTAGTCCACCCAAGACCCCTGTCTGACCTGTGCCCCATTATAATCTAATTCACTCTCCCCCTCAAGCCTAGTTTAAATACTCTTCCCACCTTCCCATAAACCTCTCCCACAGCACAGCAGACCCCCTTTAGCATATAGCAAACCAGCATATAGTTTGTACCCCAATAAAAAGTCAGCTTAGAGCTCTAGAAACCCAAATTGTTCCCTCTTACACCAGGTCTTTAGCCATGCATCCAGCTTTCTAAGCTCCCTCTGTCTTTTCTGTGTTGTGCATGGCACAGGCAATGTTTCAGAGAATATCACCTTGGAGGCGCTTCCTTTGAACTTGCAGTATAGTTCTTTAAATTAGCCTTTTTCAACCAGGGTGCCTTGAGGTTTTTTTTCAGGGGTGCCTTGGCAAAATGCCTAAAAAGTGCCCAAAAATGTATACAAATTTAGTTACACAAAGTCATAGGTTTTTATTGTGCATTCAACCTTCCATCCACGATATCCTAACAACCAATCAGCGTCGATAACTTGTTTGACCTTCTCCTGCCCCTCTCTGTCAACAGTTGGGTCACATTAGCTGAGTGATGGAGAGAAACAGAGGGCAAGGAGAAACATTGGAATACTAGTCGTACTAGTGTGCAAAAGTGTATTTGCTTTGGAAGACTAAATCACCTCATGTTTGGTGTCCTACATGTGTCGATGCTACAACATTATGTAAAACTATTAGAATAATGCGCGGCTGCTCCTGGATGAACGCCTAGTCCGGAGCTCCGCACCGTCGCTCGCTGCCGAGGCCCAGAAGGGACATACCAGCCTCAGTGGAGCTCCAACGAGTGGTCCCCTCTCTTGTCCTTGCCCCCACCGTGAGCAACCTCGAGGTGACTCCGACCATACAGGGAAGACCCGGAGCCGTCGCTCGCTGCCACGCCTCGAGGCCTGATCCGCAAGTAGGTCCTCGTCGGCGCGTAATAAGATTATCAAAATGTATTACAACATCGTAGCTGTGTACATCCTGTGGTTTGTACTCCACTAAATCAGAAGGTTTCGTTTATGTGAAAACGTGTGATCATGCTGATCATAAGGTTACAAAGAGGAACGGGAGACAAAGAGAGGTAGTGAGTCGATTACACTGGGTTGACAACTGTCTCTCCCCGTCCTCTTCCAGTTTGTTCAATAGCTGCGACTAACCAACAATCCTATAGCACCTACCTTCCAACTTACGTGTTATTTT
>BLSH010100279.1:404843-417342 GCA_018402905.1 Glandirana rugosa | reverse complement strand
CCTTACTCTACCCTGTCGGTTCTATACCCCCCTTCATACTATACCAGATTTATTGAGAAAGTCACGGACCATACAGTTTCTTCATTCAGGCTACTGGGTTTAGCTACATAAGGTTATTGAGGTTCTCCCTCCAATACGAGAGAAGCTCCCCGGTTTGAAAGACTTGAACACTTACTGTTACCTTACCTTTTTCTGCCTATCCGTGATTACCTCAGATATGTATTCACATGTTTATACTTAGTTCTGTAAGGTTTGCTGTTTACCTTTTCAATCTTATATTATCATCTTATGTTTGTACAATCTTGTATAACCTTGAAAATTTAATAAAAATACAATTATAAAATAAAAGCACAATACAATGGAAATATATATATAAATAGCTGTAAAAAATAATCTGTGTGCGTGTGTAAAAATGTGTAAAATAACTGAGCAAGCATGTCAAGAACATGACAAATTAATTTTCTGTGTATACTGTAGGTCCCTATATGTTTGTAAACATAGATACGGTATATCCCCAATTATTTTTTATGTATTTTATTTTACTTTTTTGAGTAAATCATGCTGCTGCAGTGTGTTAGAGGAGGAACTCTAGGATAACATTCTATTGATTGCAGTTCCAAAATGGACCTTCGCTCAGCCGGTGAACTAGGCATCATTGCACCCCTCCTCGCCTCTGGACACCCCGCCCCCCCCCCCCCCCAGCCACCATGAGATTGTATGCCTCATAAAAATTAGGCCATTCACCCTATATTGGGTTTTAGAAATATTAACCACTTTCATACCGGGCCATTGTAAAACGACGCCAGCAGGAACACTCTGCCATCCCGGGTGGACGTCATATGATGTCCTTCGGTTCTAGCCGCTCCTGCGAGCCCCCGGGGGCCCGCAGCATGGCGATCAGGGATGAGGTGTGTCCCTCGGACACAGCCCATCTCCGATCAGGCTTTCATGTCTGCTGACATCAGTTTTTTACACAAAAAAAGTGACTGAACTGAACATCAAACACTGTATATAGCTGGTTGCTAAGGAGGGGGGCGGGAAGCTGGTCGCCACGTCCTTAACAACCGATGAGTCATCAGCTGTCAGCGGGGTCCCCATTAGACCAGGGGTAGGCAACCTTCAAGAGATGGAGATCTACTTAAACAACACTAATGAAGAGCTGAGAATGCAGGGTTCACCAGTGCATTACGCTCAGAATGCAGTGATCATGAGTGCTTTGTGCTCAGAATGCTGGTTTAAGGAGTGTGTTGAGCTCAGAATGCAGGGTTCAGGAGTGCGTTGCGCTCAGAATGCAGGGATCAGGAGTGCGTTGCGCTCATAATGCAGGGATCAGGAGTGCGTTGCACTCATAATGCAGGGATCAGGAGTGCGTTGCGCTCAGAATGCAGGGATCAGGAGTGCGTTGCACTCAGAATGCAGGGATCAGAAGTGTGTTGTGCACAGAATCCAGGGTTCAGCAGTGCATTACGCACAGAATGCATGTCACAGGGCTACTGGTGTGAGCCCACAGGCGAGTGGGTGACATGAGATCCCCCAGGGCATGAAATCTAAGGGCTAGCTGGTATTCTGCCAGGGACCCCCTCACGGGAGCTTGGACTTAGCTGCGTGCTGACCACAGGTTACGACCCCCAGGTTCACCCTGCTCACGTAGAGTAGAGTAGAGTACCCCAAAGACACAGTGCAGACACGGATTAATGGATGGAGCAAAAGGAGAGCCAGATAACGAGCCAAGGTCAGGGCGGGCAGCAGACAAACGTAATCAGGAGAACTAGCTGAGACGGTACACAAGAGATCAGTCCACGAGAAGTCAGGTTAGAAAGATTGCACAGGAGGGGACAGAAGTGTTGCTCAAGCAATCAGAAACTGATCTGAGTGGAATTTAAATAGGGAGACACATGGGAGGCTGGACAGGAAGTAGCAGGAAGGAATGTATATAAACCATCAGGTGAAGCCGTCGACACCCATAGCTGCTAAGTCAGAGCAGCAAGAGCAGAGCACAAGCTTGTGGAACCACAGGTGCCAGCAGACCTACCACAGCAACAGTTATAAGACGTATGCAGCCAGTAAGACCCAGATCAGCTCTGCAGCTGATCTGCGACAATGCAGGGTTCAGGAGTGCATTGCGCACAGAATGCAGGGTTCAGGAGTGCATTGTGCACTGAATGCAGGAATCAGGAGTGCATTGTGCACAGAATGCAGGGATCAGAAGTGCGTTGAGCACAGAATGCAGGGTCCATGAGTATGTTGTGGACAGGATGCAGGGTTCAGGAGTGCGTTGCGCACAGAATGCAGGGTTCAGGAGTGCGTTGCCCACAGAATGCAGGGTTCAGGCAACCAATCACCAGCGGTTTAACTTAAAAAGTTAATTTGGCCAGCTCCTCCCCCTGCTCTCAGTCCTGACTTGTGCTTCCTCCCGGTCTCCACTGTTCCAAGGGTGGCCCATCCATTAAGGGTGCATGGGCGCCACCCCCTCTATCCCTGCCACCCCTCTATGCTAAATGGATAGAATTATGCATAGCATGAATCTATCCATGGCTGCCGTAGCCACGCCCTGTTCATGCGGCCGGCCCTTTTCAGGATGCTGGCAGCATGAATTACCGTGGCAGGGGCTTTTTTTGAAGCACCTGATTAGAGCCATAGACTCTAATAGGCTTCAAAAAAGAGTGGCTGGTGGCGCAAGGCATTGCCCTCACAAGCTAATTCAGTATGTTAGAAAAGCAAATTAATATTTGCTTTTCTAACACTGAATTGCCTGTCCGCCAATCAGGAAGCGTGGGTATGTTACCGGTTTCCCAATTGGCGGAGAGGTCAGGCGATCCTTTTGGACGGCTTTCTCAGAGGAGGAGGGGGATATCCGACCAAAGACAAGTACGCTTCCGCACGCCGGACACCTTTGCCAGCTTCCTTCCTGGATGGGGTAAGTGCGGGACTTTGATGTCCCGACTGCCCGGGGGGGATCTGCTGCTGTCAGTGCCGCAATCCCTGTGGCAGGGGTGGTAGGGAGTAAGTGCTGTATACCCTACTGTATATACCCTATCTGTAATGCTGTATACCCTGCTGTATATACCCTATCTGGTGATACTGTATATACCCTATCTGTGATGCTGTATACCCTGCTGTATATACCCTATCTGGGGATGCTGTATATACCCTATCTGGTGATACTCTATATACCCTATCTGTGATGCTGTATATACCCTATCTGGTGATGCTGTATACCCTGCTGTATATACCCTATCTGGTGATGCTGTATATACCCTATCTGGTGATGCTGCATATACCCTGCTGTATATACCCTATCTGGTAATGCTGTATACACTATCTGGTGATGCTGGGCTGTATACTCCTGACACAATGGGTGGAATCTATAAGGGGTGGGGTTTATGAGAAGTTGGAGTGGTCAAAAAGGAAGGGCGGGGTCTGCCCCCCATCCTAAAATTTCACCAGCCACCACTGCGTTGTTCACTGATCACAGTGGGGAGGAGGCTGGGGGCAGAAGGAAGAGAGGGGTCCAGGACATAGAAGACACAGCAGAGCTGTGGAAGAGATGGGAAGGAGAGAGAGGTACCGGGACATAGAAAGCATAGAAGAGGCGGGAGGGAGAGAAAGACATGGAAAGGATGGCGCAGCCAAGCCTGCTGAGAGGAAAGGCAAGGACCGGCACCTAGAAGGCGGGGGTCAGCGGCGCAAGAACCTGTTTCTGGTCCACCTGTCACCTGCAGGTGGACCTCGATGGACGGGTTGCCGACCGCTGCATTAGACATTCTGTTAGAAGGCATCCGCTCCAGGCCCCATTAGAGTCTACAAGAGAGTCTAATGGGACATCGAGGGGGGTCTCTCTCTCACCAGTGCCTATAAATGCAGCCTCACCAATGCCCATCAATGCAGCCTCACCAATGCTCATCAGAGCAGCCTCACCAGTGCCCATCAATGCAGCCTGGTCAGTGCCCGTCAATGCAGCCTCACCAGTGCTCATCAATGCAGCCTCCCCAATGCCCATCAGTGCAGCCTGATCAATGCCCATCAAAGCAACCTCACCAGTGCTCATCAGTGTAGCCTGATCAATGCCCGGGCTTCTGTGTTTTATAAGTGACTGTAGTGAGTGGCAATGCAAGGGGCCAGCGCTGAAGGTTCCCGCTGAAATAAAATCCATTTTTAGTGCATTAAAAAAGTTGAAGCTGCCATCTGGCTGGGCCCCCTACATCAATGTCCCTGGGTGCCGCCGCCACCTCCTCCGCTCCTCTCACTGGCAGTCCCCTGCTTTCTGTGACACATGTGCGGCCTCCCATGGGGCCCCCTACTGACCCTGGGCCCTTGGACCACGGCCGAACTGCCTGACCAGTCAGTCCGTCCCTGGCTGTATGCATGATAATTCATACTCCCAATTAAGCCCATTGGGGTGAAGATCATCCAATATTTTAATCTAAAAAGTTTCCCTTTTAATAAAAATATTTTCCTATCACTCCAATGTCTCAGCCATGGAATCAAATTAATCCTCTCAAACTACGATTGAGAAACTGCCTGCCGTACCTGAACAAAATTAGATGCAACCACTTGCTCTATTAATTTATTATATATGACTGATTTATGTGCAGAAATCTTATTCTTTACCCTCTAGATTCTCTCTCCTATATACAATAACCTGCATGGCTAATGGATGCAGTGAAAGTTCTCTATCAGTTCCACCTTGTTTGTTGTCTTCTCATTGGTCAGGGCAGACACTTCTTTTGGTGTGATTGGTGGAGGGTGTGACATTATGCGAGGCACCACAATGGACAGGCGATACTTGTCGCCTCACATGTGATCATTTTGAGGCGACTAGCGGGTTTTGCCAGCCACTGTGGCAGAGCTGGTTCCGGCCCAGTCTTTCTGGTCCACTCAAACCACTCTCCACCAGGAAAAGAACAGAGGAGAGATCTATCCTGGATCTCAGAGGGAGAAAGCCGAGAGAGCTCTGTGTGCTAATTTGGACTCTAAGAACAAGGTTTGCAATGTGATTATGTTTTTGGGTGTCGGGGACAGCCCCACACTGTATAGAGAGGAATCTGCTTATTTAGTTTAGCGCCAGACGGCAAGATTTTGTTTTCTGTTTTTGTTTGTGTTTTGAACTTGCAAACCTGAAATAATAAACCTGGCAAACCGCCAGATTTTTAAGAAGCCGTCCTCCATGCTGAATGTTTGCTTCTGAAAAGTGATCCCCACAAGTTAATCTCCCACAAGGGATGTATAGTTATTTGCTTGAGGTTCCTCTGAATTGCCAAAGGAGGTTTCATTTTGGCATAAGGGAGTGGATAAGGTGAGTTCTCCCCCGAAGAACTATTACTTTTAGTAAGAAAGCATGGGAAAATTACCTCCTTTAAACTATCTGTTGTATCCCCAGGCTGGCATCACTCTAACATCAATGAATGTTGCAATGTAATCATAAAATTCTATTTTATGTGTTATATGTTCTCTTCTAACTCATATATGCAATGGTCCATTTAAAGCACAATACACATGTTTTATTCAGATATGAAAAGTCAATAGTGATTTGCTAATGATTCATTAT
Organism: Glandirana rugosa; assembly: GCA_018402905.1. NCBI lineage: Eukaryota > Metazoa > Chordata > Amphibia > Anura > Ranidae > Glandirana > Glandirana rugosa. The sequence continues at coordinate 411,794 of BLSH010100279.1, read as the reverse complement.
GCCTTTCAATGTCAAAGTACCAACTAAAAATGTATTTTTATTCTTAAGGTAAATGGATTTTATCCAGAATGTAAATTACAAATAGAGCTAAAAGATGAAGAAAGAAAATGCATGGAAAAATTGATTAGGCAGAGAACTGCTGCATTTAGAGGTAAGAGCTCCAGAGAGCAATCTTCCTTTTTGTATCTAAAATCAAAGCATGTGTGAAGTAGCCGTCTGTTTTTAATGAAAAAAAATCTAAAAACATGTAAAAGTGTGTTACTACAGAAATTAAAGCAATCAAAAGGTTATTTGGAAAGTCTTTATTGTATATGTTATATTTGTGAAAATGCCTGCCAGTGTCCCATTCATGGTCAGAGATACTTGAAGCCTAGATGTCCAAGTAAAATTTAGTAACATCAGTATGAATCAGTTTATTTGACGACTTGACAATTACAGTCTTAAACAGAGGCACGCTACCATTGTCAGACTGCAATGACATCTACATTACCATCTGCTGGTTGAAGGCTTACTTAGCGAATTAAGCTGCTAGACTGCATGTGATCACTGTGTCATAGTTAACATAGTGATCACATGATCTAGAGACACTCTGGTTCCCGATCATTAGCAGGAACTGGAGCTGTCACTGACAGCCTGTCTAACAGCTAGCTGTGGTTCACAGTGTTGGCTACTAGTAGTCAAGGGGAGGACATAGATTAAGTTACCCCCAGCACTGGGCATTCTGCGGGGCAACATTAACCACTTCAGCTCCTGAAGGTTTACCCCCCTTCCTGACCAAGCCATTTATTGCGATACGGTACTGCGCTGCTTTAACTGACAATTGCGCGGTTGTGCAATGCTGTACCAAATTAAAAATTATGTCCTTTTTTTCCCACAAATAGAGCTTTCTTTTGGTGGTATTTGATCACCTCTGCGTTTTTTATTATTTGCGCTATAAACAAAAAAGACCGAAAATTTTGAAAAGAAAAACAATATTTTTTTTATTCTGCTATAAAACACATCCAATAAAAAAAATTTAAAATATCAAATTTCTTCATCAATTTAGGCCAATATGTATTCTGCTACATTTTTTGGTAAAAAAAAATCCCAATAAGCGTATATTGACTGGTTTGCACAAAAGTTATCGCGTCTACAAACTATGGAATAGATTTATGGACTTTTTATTTTTTTAATTTTTTTTTACTAGTAATGGTGGCTATCAGCGATTTTTAGCAGGACTGCGACATTGCGGCAGCCAAATCGGACACTTTTTTGGAACCAGTGACACCAATACAGTGATCAGTGCTAAAAAAAAAATGCACTGTCACTGCACTAATGACACTGGCAAGGGAGGGGTTAACATCACAGGCAATCAAAGGGTTAACTGTGTTCCCTGTGAGTGATTTCTTACTGTGTGGGGAATGGTTTAACTGAAGGAAGACAGAGATCCATGTGCCTGCTTAGAAGAAACACAAGATCTCTGTCTTTCTTACTAGCAGAATGGCGATCTGTCTTGTTTACATAGGCAGACCGCTGTTCTGCTTCTCTCAGAATGGTTGCCGGGTTTCCAATCACAGCGGGAGCAGGGTTCCGACGGCGTGCGTGCGTGCCCCAGAGCCGGAGAAAAATAATCACGTACAGGTACAGGATTTTGCGCTTAGGGGCCACCCTGCCGTAGTATACGTATGTGGGGCGGTCCTTAAGCCTTTAATGCACTAGCTGCAGGCAGAAAGGGGTTAACATTGATAACCGAAAAGAAAAATGAGATGTGGAAATAAAGGGATTTACTTTATACTGACTGTAATTTGACCACTGAACTGCTAAATAAAGGAGAACATATAGGCATATGTCTTAGCCAATTACAAATCAGGCTTTTGCTTTTCTTATAGTTCCTATCTTCACCACACACCATCATTTATGAATAACAAAAATAAATAAAATTATGAGAAGCACTTATTCTTCCTACATAGATGAGTGATAATACAAAAATAACCCACCTGCACAATGAATCACAATTACACAGTCATTGCCAACTGACCCTGCTAGCAGGAAACAGTCCTTAGTTTTAAAAATATGTTCTTGGAATTTTTGCACATGGAAACATCCCCTTTCACACTTGTGCGACTTGTCCTGTGACTTGGGACAGCAAAGTCACGTGGGAAGTCGTACCCCATGATTTCCAATGAGTACCATTCATATCTGGGCGACTTCAAGTCGCACCGACATCAAGGTAGTCCCTGCACTACTTTTGTCCGACTTTGATGCGTGTTGAGGTCCATAGACCTGAAGTTTACACAGGCATTCCCTGAAATTGCGTCAAAATCATGGTAAAATCGTGGCAAAATTGCATGACTTTCAAGTCGCAGCAGTGTGAAAGGGGCCTAAAGCTGGCTATACACTAGTAAAATTCAATACAACATTTTTCATTTTAAGAACGTTCATTTGATTTTTCTAATCACTGGTGGGGTTAGATTGGCATTCGACTTTGACTGCAGTGACAAGAAAAGCAGGATTGAAATTTTTTCTCGAAGGAACACATTTTCTAACAGTTTATGTGGTTTTCATTCAGTAGAGTCTATTTGTTCCAAAGATGAATATTAAAAGCAAATGAAATATTAAAGTACTTTGCCTTTCGTCAAGCTGTCAAATGTACTAATGTAATAAGACTTTTTGTATGACTTTTTGTACAAAGTTTGTACTAAAGTTCATTTGAAAATCTACTAGTGTATGGCCAGCTTTAGTTTGTAAAGTTAACCAGTTATACCTATACCACAAAATGTAATTTGTTTACATTGTAGATTCACTTCTTGCATGTATTTGTGCTTATCTTGTAAACAATCGCCTTGTAAAACAACCTATTCAGTTTAAAATAGAAATGAAAGGCAAAACATTTGTGTATAGATATAAAAATGACATTATAAAAACCTTTTTTCCCTTTTTTATAAGTGATCACATTCCCTCTGTTCTCATCTGCATAAGAGCTGGGGGGAGAAGAAGCAGCAGTACACGGAGCTTTCCAGTGAATGACTGTGCAGTGGGGGCGTGTCAGAATAAGTCTGATCATTGGAGGAGGGTACACTGAATTCCCAGCATAGCTAGAGAACTGACCATGATGTGTTATCCTGCCAAGTGTGGTCAGCTTTTAATAGGAAAGCAAGGGGACTAGCAGGAATACCAAGGATTTCACATAAAGGAAGCAATACAAAGAGAATATACTTTATCATACAAGTACATGATACAGCAGCCACATATCACGAATATGAAGTGTTGTGGTAACAAACGCTTTAACTATTGTGTAACAAGCAGCAAAGAAGTATTTCTATTACAATTTAATAACTCGGATATAATGTGTTTCCTGTTTCTTGGAAACAATGTTCTGCAGGATGAACCTATATAAGACAACTAGTTTAAAATGTTGCGAGCTGCATAAAATTTACCCATTTTACAAATAATACTTTAAAAAGTTACTTTTACTTTTAATAACCTCACACAGACCTGGAAGCACTGAACTTCCAATGTTGAAACTTATAGTATAGCGGGGAGTACTGAGATAACTGCGGGTCTCTTGCCCCACATTCACAAAATGCCTTACATTCTTTAAATTAATGCAAGATGCTCTGTGATTGAAGGAAAGGAGATTGCAATGTTCATCTGCACCTCCTCCAATCACAGAGCTTGTTGAATTCATTGTAATGAATTTCAAGACATTTTGTGAATAGCAGGGATACTGAGCAAGCAGCAATCCCAGTTCTCCCAGCAGGGCTATAAGTTTCAGTGCTGGAAGTTCAGTATTTAAGGCTCTATGAGGATCAATGAAAGTGAAAGTTTTGAATAATTAAACTTTATTTTGAAAGTGCAAATGTGTAAACATAGGTTTTTGCTACAGTTCAGCTTTAAATCTCTTCAGTTCAGCTTTTGAAACGTTCAATATGGAATCCTACTGATGAGTATTTTGGTATCAATAAAACAGGTCTTCAGTAGGGATAGGCAGGGTGAACTTCACCATAAAGTTTTGTTGAACTGGAAACTCTCAGTTTTGCTCATCGAAATGTTCAGCCCAAATTTATGTGAAAAAAAATATATATAATGAGGGGTCAGGTCATTTTCACTGGCACAATAACAAGTCAAGATAGTTGAAAATAGCCTCTGGAACCACAATTTAAAGCCCATCACAGCTTTCTAAACAACACAAAAACAGGACCCTTCTATTTCGACCTTATTTCATGCTTTTCACCAAAATCTTGAGCCTTTCTGAAATCTCACAGTTTTCACCAAAGTTTCGGGAAAAAAAAATTCTCAAAGCTGCTCTTGCCTGGTTTCACTTTTTGGCAGATTACAAAGAGATTCTGTCCTTCTTCCTTTGTACCACTGAAGTATTCAGTACCCCAATGTTTAGTTCTAACCTATCTCTAGTATTGTTTGATGAATACATGCTGCTACTTGACTGTATAATCCAGAGCCAAGGTCTGCTATACAATTGTTATACAGAAGAAACACAGAAATATTTGTGGTTTGGGGCCCCTCCATAATCTCAGAAGGGCCCCTGGGGGATACCTCTACTTAAAAGGTCAGCCAAAAGGACATAGGCATGCGCACATCCGGTGGCAGGTGTGCCCGTGCACACCTTAATCACCTGTACTGTGCAGATTCCCCCTGCTACCTGGTTGCAGAGAAAGGGACTGGGGAATCTCTGTCCTCGGTCTCTTTCTCTGTCTCAAAAGTGAGACATCAGGGGTTTGTTTAGACCCCTGATATTTCATCAAAGCCCCACAGCAGGGCTCCCAAAGTAAATTGTAAAAAAATAATAAAATATAATGTTGTAAAAAATAATAATAAAAAAACAAGATTGTTAAAAACAAATAAAATAAAATAAAAATAAACTAGTGACACCTATATCTGCCCCACTGACACTGTCCTCTGCCATTCTGACACCGTCCTCTGCCCTTCTGACACCGTCCTCTGCCCTTCTGACATATATACACACACACTCAAGTTTGTTTGCGCTTTGTGGTGCACACCCTAATGCAATAGGCTAAAAGCCTATTTTTTTGCTATGCAAAAGCACATAAGTGTGAATTGCAAATCGCTGATTCACTTTAATTTAGTATACCACAGGACATTGAAGTTTTCTTTTATAGTGCCACTTGCATCAAGGAACCCACCACTGCTCTTGCTTGTAACTTTAATAAGCTTGTAAAAAGGTGACATATTGATCCAAGGTCAAGCACATACTTAAATGTGGTAAAACATAGTACAAACATTATACCTCCCTATACGTATGTGAGAAGTACTAACTGGTGTCCCCAATTCCATATAGCAACTCCCACATGAAGTCTTTGTCTTCAAAGTTGCCTTTGCAAGAACATCAGGTTGATAAGATTTCCTGAGGAAACATGGTGCCCATCCCACGTTACCTTAGGAAAGGCAATTACACTTTCTAATTACATGGCAAGGCCTAGTTCACTCCCCTATTCAGACAATAGGTCTTCAGTCACGGACTGCATTTTCTGAACGTCTGCTACATCCACAGCTGGTGTCCATTTTCCTAATTGGTGAACAATTTGTACCAGTCATAAATCAGGACGTCAGTTATAAACTATAATGCAAAAAACTTAGTATATTTGAACACAGGTCTTTGTCTATATTAAAAGCTCTTTCAATAAAATGCACAAACAACAGATACAGTGGAAATTCTCCATCAGGTACACCTTGTTTATCATCTTCCCATTGCTCAGTGCAGACACTCATTTTTTTCGACTGTTGACAAAAGGCTCGAAATGGGCTAAAATGTTGCTATGTATTTTTGGCATAATGTGTGTAGATTTCAGTGGAGGCTCGTCCATTGGGGTTCATGGGGCAGCGCCCCACCACCAGTTTGCAGTAAAAAGAAAAAAAAAATCAGTTTGCAGAAAAAAAAAAATCACCAGTTTGCAGGGGAAAAAAAAGCACCAGTTTGCAGAAAAAAAATTAAATCACCAGTTTGCAGAAAAAAAAATCACCAGTTTGCAGAGAAAAATAAAATCACCAGTTTGTAGAAAAAAAAATCACCAGGCTGCAGAAAAAAAAAAAAATCTGTGTGTTTTTTATCGGTATTTGACCTCTCTCTGTCTGCTGTTGCTAGGTAGATTAGGAAAAAAAAGTATAATCTTGATTTTTTTTTTCTAATCTGCCTAGCAACAGGCCGTGCGTCCCAAAGAACATTAAAACTGTCATTGAAAAGCATGGAGAAATCGTTTCTCCACGCTTATTTGTTCATTGGCAGCCCCCTATTGAGTTCAATGGAGCTCATTAGGACGGGGGAATATGACGACCTGGCCCGCCTATTGAGCTCTCTGATTTGCTCCCTGCCTGCACTAGGGAGGTGCCGAGGTGGAGACAATGCCATGGAGTGAATCATGATGGAGAACTGACCATTCGGGCAGGGGGTTCCATGAGAGTCCTATTTGCTGTTCTTATCTCCCATTGCCAGTGACCCAGTCCCTCCCCCCCCCCCCTGCAGAGGAGTAGAGTGGCTGGCCCCAGCAGCGTGACATCACGTTTGGAGGCTCTGTGTCTGTGAGATGGGGGAGTGTGAGAAGAAGAGGAGCTTTATTGCTGCTGTGCTGGTGACATTCCAGTGCACCTCACCGTGACCACAGCAACTCCCAGTCCTGACACTAACCAACCTCTGAGCCTGCCTGCATGCATGTATGTTTAACAGACAGTTGTTAATGCTGTGCTATATTATCATCATGATGAATAATGATTTGTTAGTGGAGTGATTGTTTAGTAATAAGTAGTACTACTATTATATCGTGTCGTAATTGTTGACAGACAATTTGTATGTACGTACGTCCGTCCGAGTCTCCAACCAATCACAGTCCTGACCCTCAACGACACCAGTGCCACTCCACGTGACCTTACAGTGGTCGTGTCGTCGTTATTTCGAGGAGAAGAAGAGTGTGAGGGGGTAGAGTGTCTGTGTCTCGGAGG
>BLSH010100279.1:383494-399926 GCA_018402905.1 Glandirana rugosa | reverse complement strand
AAAGACGGGGTAGAGGGTTGAGAGAGAGAGAAGGGGTAGAGGGATAAGAGAGGGTGGTAGGGGTGAGAGAAAGGAGGTTGAAAGATGGGGTAGGTGGCTTAGAGGGTGAGAGAGAGGTGGGAAGGGGGTGAAGGAGGGGTAAAGGGGTGAGAGAGAGGGGTCAAAGAGAGAGAGGGGAGAGAGAGGGGGTAGGGGTTGAGAAAGGCGGGGGTAGGGGGGTGATAGAGAGAGAGAGAGAGGTGGGGAGAGAGAAAGGGAGGTAGGGGGTGAGAGAGAGGGGGCAAAAGAGGGGGTAGGTAGGTTAGAGAGAAGGGGTGAGATAAAGAGGGGCGAGAGGAGGGGTTGATGGGGGGGGTGAGAGAGAGGACAGGGGTCAGTATGTGTGCTACTCACAATTATGGCCTCAGACTGCTTTCCCCTGGGCTCAGGCAGCCAGGATTTTGAGCTACTCTATACAGTATGTATACCTGCTGCCTCCATAGCCCCTTTCACAGCAGTCTGTGCACTGTATGGAAGTCCACGTCCAGTCCATATTTAACCCATCTGAATTGCAGTCAGACAAGATCCATCCCCACACAGGATCATCTCCAGACCGGCCCAGCTGGGGCAGCAGCAGAATGAATGGGAGATCAGGGCTGCAGAGAAGGGACGGGGCTTGCCATGCACGGCTCTCCCCGAGGGGTGTTCCCTGTTCTGTGTCCAGGAGCTAGGCTCTCCACTGTCTCTGTCTTCAGGAAAGGGGGTCTGTGTGTGCATGGAGGATGGGGGCACCGATCACATGTTACTGATCTACTAGGACTGCTGAGGCGTGCAGCATGTACAGAGACCGCTCTGCAGGTACTCTGCAGCAAGTGGACATGCAGTGACAGAGCCTCTCATGGGGCCCCCTACTAGCCCCGGTCCCTTGTGCAGTGCCCGAGTGCCCGAATGTTCAGTCCACCCCTGTAACTAACCCTTCTTTAGTACTGAGAGCTCCACAATACCCAAGGTTGCTGTATTGCCGTCACTGCCACCGTCTCAGACACTTTTTCAGAATCCAAGGTCTTCAATATTTAGCCAATGAATGATGATGTAACTGCGCAACAGAGTTAAATTATTCCAGATTTTTCTCAGCATCTAGGTAGACTAGAGTATAGACTGGCATGTGTGAATGCACTGAATTGTACAATAAAAATTGCAAAAGTAAGAATTTTTATAGCAGGGTAGCTTTACAAAATCTCTTCTACCAAACACATCCCTCTACTGAACACACAAAATGCCTGTTTTGTACTCTGGAATACTGCGGTGCCTTTCACTCTTACTAGAATTTGAATGCACCTTATCAATGGACGTGCATAGCAATGCACAACAACTCACAGTGGTGCACTATGTTACAAAAAATATAACATGTACCTTTATTGTTGCATGTAAATTAATCACAATCCCACTGTCAGTTTGTGTGTAACTTACCTCCTTTAGCTGTGTACAGCAGGTTTCTGTGTCTGTGATGTCACTGGGATATAACTTCCTGTTTCCTCGCTCTTCCAATCCTCATACTACATGTCCCATGATCCTTTGAGCCTCTGTAGCTTCAGGATGGGCTATGGGAGTCACCCCAGTTCTGGGAGTTGATGTGGGTGGGTTCTAGGGTTACTGTGGGTGTTTCTGGTCCTTCATGTGGGTGGTGAATGGTGTACATGTGTTATACCTCCTCCTGTGTTATTCCTGTCTTGCAGCATGCCAAAGAATAGTGGTTTACTGCAAGACTGCAGAAGAAGGGCTATAGGAGGTTATTATGAAGGTGTTTCCTTCATATGTAAATTAATCACGTCAGAGAGCAGGTCTCCAGGAGGGCGGTATCTGAGGGGTGGGACTCTCCCTGTTCACACTGGTTGGCATTCTACATTCCTTAATTAAGTGCCCAGCAGCTGCACAGATAGCTTTCAGAGCAGGCTGTGTATATGAAGGTGTTTGCTTCTTGAATAATGCAGTGATCTGTGAGGTGGGACTTGGAGGGGTTTGGACTCTTCCTGTAGGTGTGACTGGGCAGGATTGAATGCTAATTAGGTTGTATTAAATACCACCCACCATCAGAGCTGTGAAGGAAGTTACAGAATTTATAGAATCTGATAGACTACAAAGGGGAGTGTTATAGGCTCTAGCTGCTGGAGAAAGTGGCTGCGGAAGGGACAGAGTCTATCAGCAGGATATACAGAGTCTCACATGGTACAAAGCCACAACTAAACCCAGAATATCAGGGGATTTGCAGCCAACAGAGCAACATGGTACAGAGGTATGATCTATGCTGGGACTGATCATTCTGTTCAGTTCTAGTAAAAAAGAAAGTTGGAGTTCAGCTTCAGACTATTCAAACAAACAGGATTCCTTTATGCAATATACATTAAAGTGCAAAATAGCGCACAGCAACAGCTTGAACCCAGCCTTACTCCTAACATTTTTTTCACTTTAGTTACACTTTAACCACTTCATCCCCGGAAGGATTTACCCCCTTCCTGACCAGAGCACTTTTTGCGATTCGGCACTGTGTTGCTTTAACTGACAATTGCGCAGTCATGTGACGTTGTACCCAAATGAAATTGACCTTCTTTTTTTCCCACAAATAGAGCTTTCTTTTGGTGGTATTTGATCACCTCTGCTGTTTTTCTTTTTTGCCCTATAAACAAAAAAAAAATGTCAAAGTCTTTTTGCTATGATAAATACCCCCAAAAATATATAAAAAAACAAATGTATTCATCAGTTTAGGCCAAAATGTATTCTTCTACATATTTATGATAAATAAAATTGCAAAAAGCGTTTATTGATTGGTTTGCACAAAAGTTATCGCATCTTCAAACTATGAGAATTCATTTATGGCATTTTTATTAATTATGTTTTTCTTTACTGGTAATGGCGGAGATCTGCGTTTTTTATCGGGACTATTTCGGCGGACAGATCGGACATTTTTGACACTTTTTTGGGACCATTGACAATTATACAGCGATCAGATCTAAAAATAGCCACTGATTACTGTATAAATGTCACTGGCGGGGAAGGGGTTAACACTAAGGGGGCAACCAAGGGGTTAGGTGTGATCCCTCACTGTGTTCTAACTGTGTGGGGGCTGGGCTGGCAGGGGCATGACAGATCTAACTGATCCCGATCACAGGGATCAGTTGATCACTGTCATGTCCCCTGCCAGAACAGGGAACCGCTATGTTTACATTGGCGGTTCCCCTTTCTTCCTCCGTAGAAGGTGATCGCGGGTCACCGGCGGACATCGAGTCTACCCAACCCATGGCCGCACTCATGCAGCGTGCGGTGGGCACCAGCACGCCCACGACTGATCGCAGATTTGCGCAGCGGAGCCACACTGCCGCCGTCTTTCTACGAGAGGCGGCTGGCAAGTGGTTAAGGCTGGGATCTTTGCCAGCAGGGGTCCGGTGCATCCTGTTTCACCGGTTCAGGTCCAAATTTTTGACTGGAGCCGCAGCTGGGATATGTGAACTGGCTCCATAGAGAGCGGGTCAAAATCTCATGCTTTTGAACCCGCATCCAATTCGCAATACCGGCATCCAATTCACAATACCCGCATTCAATTCACAATACCCGCATGCAATTTGCAATAGTGTGATCCCAGCCTAAAGAAGAACCTATGATTCTTACAATCACCTTACCCTGCAATTAAAAATTTCTTACTAAGCTGACTTTCTCACTTCAGGGTTTTGGACTAACTAAAATGTGAATATCAGAGCACTATAGGTAGGGATTCCCAAATCATTGTGGCAGCTGAAAACCTCTGCCACTCCAGTAGAAACATATCAATCTTTAAAATCAAAGCTAAAAAGTCAATGACCCTTTAAATGTCTTTTCAGAAAAATCTTCAAAGCCTTTGGATCCAATAAAGTACATCTGCTATAAGAATTGTTTCTTCATTCTTGAGCCTTTGATTTAACTCCTCATATCATAATGAAAAAGAAATCTCAAAGAAAAAAGAGGAAACTATATAGTGTAGCATGGTCTACTCCTCATGAGCACAATATATGAGATTACGTTTTGCACATGTGGAGTAGAACATACTACACCTAATGGTTTCCTCTTTTTCTTTCATTGAGATTCTTTTTCGTTAAATCAAAAGGTTCAAGAATGACGAGATGGTTCTTATAGCAGATGAACTTTATTGGATCCAAAGGCTTTGAAGATTTTTCTGAAAGGACTTTTAAAGGGACATTGACTTTTGGACTGCACATGGAGAACACAGTACACCACATCACAGCTTGCTGCAGTAATTAGAGATAAATGAATTGTGACATTTCAATAAAGTTGAAAAAGTAAAAAAGTAAACAGCTCAATGCGTCATTCCCAACCCTTGTCACAGAGAACACCATCGTACACTGGTGTAGTGAATGAGCCCTAAAATGTAATTGTCATATTTCTTTCATAAATTCACAAATAGTATAATCTGTTGATGCCACTGCCTGCTTCTCAATTGCTAAAGCCAAAGCTCACCATACACAATACAATCTGACTGTACATGCTGCAGATTTCCCCAAACAAAGTAATATGAGGAAGCACATGTCTATCCAATCAATCTGTATCTAATCAAGCTGACCCTTGCACTACATAGTTGTGACAGATCTAAAGGAGATTATACAGTTAGATTGTAACATATGTGGAGGGGTTTGTTCACACTGCTTGCATGCTAACACTTAATTTTAGCCTGCAGCCAGCTGTCAGTTTTTGGCTGCAATGCGCTGTGGTTAAGGAGTGCTGTGGGGCTTTTTTTACTTTATTTAAAGTACACAAAATTACACTCCATTCATGCCCCACAGAGCAGTGTGGTGCATTATGCTGCTGTGCAGTGACATGCGGAACCATCCTGTGCTCTGTAGTAAAATGCCACATGCCTGCACCGCTCACTGCACCGCATCTGTGTTGCAGTGCCAATGGGGCACATAGAAAACAATTGTTTTCTATGCACCCTAGCAGTGACTGGCATTTACCCAGTGAAATTGCCATTAACTGCACGGTGGGGTTGATTTACTAAAGGCAAATAGACTGTGCACTTTGCAAGAGCAGTTGGGCACGCTAAAAGTGCAGTTGCTCCAGAACTAAGTAAATAAGGGAAATTCTGCTGACTTCCATCGTCCAATCACATGCAAACAAAATGCTGCTAAGTGAAGCTTCACCTCATTCACTAAATTCTGGAGCAACTGCACTTGCAAAGTGCACAGTCTAATCTCTTTAGTAAATCAACTCCTTTGTGTAAACAAGTGTTAAGACTCCTTTTTTGCTCAATATAGAAAAGCATAAGTGCACCAATTTGTTTTTAAAACCTTAATCTGCCATATTTATTTTTCAAGAGATACTGTAATGTGTTTGGGTCACTTAAAAGAGAAGTAAGCGTTTTGTTTTTTTATAAATCATACTTACCAGTCTAATGCTATATCTGTCCCCTGCCGGCTCTATGACTGAGAACTGAGCGATCAAAGATCGCTGATCATTCAGTTGTCAGAGCTCCTTGAGCAGAGAGCTGGTGACTGAGTGTTTAGGGAACCTGGTCCCCACAGGAGTTGATACCCCTGTCAACATTCTGGAACTTAGAGCCATAAGACGCTCCTACATTGAACTACACTTATACATGGTAACCCAGTCAGAGTGCAGTTGGACAATGCCATGGCTATGGCCTACATAAATCACCAAGGGTGCCAGAAGCCAAGGGGCCCTGAAGGATTCACATTCAAACTCTCTCTGCTCCCTATATACTGGAATGGATGATTGTCAAGCGGATTTCCAGAGATCTTCCCAAGAAATGGGGAATACCAGATGTGGACATCATGGCCTCTAGATCCCACAACAGACTAGACAGGTAGGTCCAATGATACACTAGCTCTCACAGTGGATGCCCTGGTGATTCCTTGGTTCATGTTCAGACTGGTGTATGCATTCTCTCCAGTGAGGACTCTTCCTGGACTTCTTCGCAAGATAGAGGAAAACAATTCCAGTAAATCTCTTTGCCCCAAATTGGCCCTGGAGAGCTTGGTATGCAGACATACAGTACACAGAGTCCTGGCAGATGAGCCTTAACCTCTGCAAGACCTCCTGTCACAAGGCCCTCTATTACGTCTTGATTTTCAATCACAGACTTTAACAGCACTGCTGTTAAAATCCATAACTAAGCACCAGTAAGGGTGTGAAATGCATTAATTAAAGCTGATATTTCTACCTTCAGCTGCTGTATGAGCTGTTTTTTATACCAATGAAAGTGATTGCATCGGAGTGCTGCTGTCAGGAACTTTTTATTTGCTCAATCATTGCATGCAGGGCCAGCACCCTTTCCATGTGCAGGGAAGGTGTAGCAGTAGGATTGCCACCTGGAGCGGTTCATCATCGCTGTTAAAACCCAGGTCCCAAAACTACTTTTTGTATAATCTACCATCACACCTGGAAGGCATACTTTGGCTGGTTTGAGACAAGGCATCTCAACCTCTGGAAATATTCTATTCCTCGCATCCTAGTTTTGCTCCAGTCTGTCATGGACTTAGTACTCTAAAGGGACAAGTTTCTGCCTTATCCATTCTATTCCAGAAACGTTTGGCTTCAAACCCTCTTGTCAAAACCATTGTACAGGGAGTTGCTCTTGTCAATTCCCACTTCAACCTCCATGTCTGAATCTGATACATTTGGTTCTTTAGTGACCTACCTTTTTTGGTGGCCATTATCTCCATCAGGTGTGTGTCTGAGTTGATAGCCCTATCTTGTATGGAAAAGTAAATATACATATGCAACACTTAGTAAATATAAAATAATTATAAACATAAACTGGAAAAACCAGTAAACTAAAAGTCAATAGAGTGCAAGTGCAACAGAAGTTTTAATATTAGGCTGGAGGAGCCAGCATAGCAGATCACAGTCCAAAGAAATCCACATACACAGTCCAAAGAAATCCACATACAGAGTGCAAACATCCAAGGCAGTGCAGGAGAAAGATCCATCACCAGAGAAGTGGGGGGGGGGGGGTCAACAAAGTCTCTTACCCCAGTTGTAGGATCACTTCACAAGAAGATGGTCAAAAAAGCTTTGTTGGTAATTATCCACCAAATCTCACTGGAAAAACGTCTACTCAATGTATCATGCAAAACAAATATAAAAACATTTCATTGTGCAGCAAGTTTTGACAGTTACCGATTTCTTGAAATAGTAAGTCAAATACTCACAAACATTGAAATATGAGAGCACATAACGTTAGCTGTGAATCTGTGGATCTTGGTGAGATAGCTCTGACCACTACACAACGAAAGGACCGCTCGGCAACATTGCTCGGCAGCGCTGTGGCGACGCTGCCATTTAGTGGTAAATTAACTATTGTGAATGGTGGTTTGAGCGTAAATGAGCTTGCAGAAGGTAGGTTCAGACACAGTCTGCTAGACAGGATAATCACTATTCCAAAGCAGCCTTGAATAGAATTCTGTACCACTAGACTGGAATTAACTCATGAATCAGCAAAGTCAGCAATAAACAGTGCATATAAGCATTAACTGCAATGTGAATAATACTATAACTAGTCTAGTATACACATTAGGACAGGGGTCTCCAAACTATCTAAGAGTAGGGTCAGTCTACTGTCTTTCAGACTTTGGAGGGCTGGACTGTGGCCAGTGGAATTTGAAAATGCCCCAGTGTCAGTGTAGGAGTACAAAATATCTTGGGCTTTGTGGGTCCATGGGAATAAAGAATTACATGGCACCAGTGATCAGCAGGAGGAGGAATAGTGCTGAATTGGTGGTGTCAATTGGAGGAATAGTGACAAATCAGTGGTAGTAGTAGAAGGGATAGTGCCCCATTGATATTGTCAGTGGGAGGAATAGTGCCCCATCATTGGTGTCGGTGGAAGTAATAGTGCCTCCTTACTGGTATTAGTAGAAGGAGTAGTGCCCCATCACTGGTGTCAGTGAGAAGAATCATGTGCCCCATCATTTGTGTCAGTGCAAGGAATACCGCCTGTGACATGCTCAATCAGGACAGAGGCTTTTGGAGGGGACTGCAGGCTACCCTCTTGCCTACTGACTATGGGCCCTGGCTTTTAAGGGAGCACTACGCTTTGGAGGTGTGTGCCTGTGGGACCCTTGGAGTAATGTTACTTTGGTTTCAAATTCATGTCTCCCCAAAACACACAGACTCTGGGAACTGGAGGACCCATATACATATTTGGAGTCTCCAGGCCCAAATCAGCATTGAATGCTTCACACTGTGAGACTCATAGCAGATGTTAATATCATCAGGTCAAAGCGACCTGCCTAGGGTGTCCTGCTATAATGTGTTTATTGTAAGTAGGTCTCTCCCATAGTGTGCCTCCTAGGTGTCTTTCTCCCATTGTTTTTTGTGTTAATTAAGTCACCTATTGTTTCTGTCTGTCCGTTCATCTCTTGCAGAGGTGATTGATTTGTGACCACTGTACCTTGTTATCGAACCATTGTGGGATGCTTATGATAATGTGTACTTTGTATCCAGAGGGTAGGCTTGGTGCCGAATAGTCTGGGTGGGCACTGAGTCACCTAGGTAGCTAGGTGTTTAATTAACTTAATGTTTATAGTATATGTTGGTTGCTGTTTAGCTATGTTAATTATATTTCTGTTTACAGTTTGTATTGTTAGGGTATTATGATCAGGAGAGGAGCATCCTCCTGTGGGGTATAAAGTATGTGTCTGAGTTTCAATAAACAGTTATTCCTTTGGACTTTACCTCACATCTTGTCTGTGTACAATGGTTGGGGTAAAATGGGCTAATATTAGCTATTGGTCTGCTCAGAATGGTTTGGAGGGAAGGAGGCACTGTTTGGTGGAAGGAAGCACCTAATTGGGGTGCCAAGCAGTTCACAGTGCCCTATTATTGTTGTTAGTGGAAGAAATACTGTAGTGCTCCATTATCGGTGTCTGTGCAAGTAATAGTGCCTAATTACTGGTATTAGTAGAAGGAAAAATGCCCCATGGCTGGTGTCAGTGGGAAGAATAGTGCCCCATCATTGGGGTCAGTGAAAGAAATAATGCCCCACTGCTGGTGTCAGTGGGAAGAATAGTGCCCCATCATTGGTGTAAGTGCAAAGAATGGTGCCCCATCATTGGTGTCAGTGGAAGGAATAGTGCCCGATCATTAGTATCAGTGAAAGGAATGGTGCCCCAATCATTGGTGTCTGTGGAAAGAATGGTGCCTCATCATTGGTGTCAGTGGAAGCAATGGCACCCTTCCACCCATCCAAGCAGTTTCCTTACCTGTCACACACATGGCGCAGAAGCGCTGTGTGTCTTCCATCGGTCCATTTGCAGTGTCAGCAGAGGTGTTGAGTGCAGTGAGGCTCTGGACCCAGACCTCTCATTATTCCAGGGACATCCCTCCACTCAGCTCACCCCCAGGACTCCACCATCAGCCCATCCTGTATAGCCTGAATACAATCAGGATGTAGGACAAGCTGCCATACATCACCACAGGTGCGCTGAGATAAATAAAGGACCAATCCAAATGGTGAAAGACAAATATTCCCCCATGGTCATACTACTCACCCGGCGAACCACACGATAACACGCATACCAGACTTTTCTATCTAATTCTCTGAAGAAGAGGGAAATCCTCTAAACGTGTCAACCTGCCACTATACCCGCTAGTCCCATGGGATGTGTATAGATCTTTATGGACATTTTTAGAAGAATGATATGATATGATTTTAATCCATTTACCAAATGTGAGCATGATACTTACTTCTGTTACCTAATAAAATTTCTTACCAAGGATAATGTACTAGGCCATGTGCCTTCTATATTTTTTTCTCTATTTTCTAGCACTTTGGACTCCCCCAAGTTGACTGAGGCAGCGGAGCGTTCATTGTCCATACAGTATCACTGAACAGAAGTATAACTATTCCTACCCAGGCCCATTGCACAGCGCAGGAGATTTTTTCTGTTTCTGTTGGAACCTTATTGTTGGTGTCAATGGGAGGAATGTTGCCTCATTGTTGGTATCAGTAGGAGGAATAGTGTCTCATATCATTGAGAGGAATAGTTCCCCAAGGACCAGATAAAGACAAAGGCGCATCTGGCCCGCTGGCCGCAGTTTGGAGACCATTGCTCTAGGAGACTGGCTAGAATATGGTGCAATGTCCCCTAAGAAGTACAGTGTTAGCATAAGCAAAAGGTAAAAGTCTTTGTGTAGCAGCTGTAAAGGGCAGACTTTACTGCCATGTTCTGCACTATCTCACTGTGTGAAGGTGGTCATCTTGGTAGAGCCAGGGCTTTGCTTCACCATGTAAGACATACCCCTATGATGACCAGTGATCTCAAGACTCATGGGGTAGTATTCCAAAATCAGCAGGAGAGGTTCAGAAATAAACAGATCCACAAAATGAATACAACAGAAGTGGGGAGATCTTTGTACTACAAGTCTTAAAGTACAGCTTCCGACATGAAGAACAGTGAGCAGTAGGGTTGGGCCCGCGGTTCGTGTCGAACGCCGCCGCGGAGCGCCCCATAATGCATTGCCGCAGACGGTGTGCACAGCTCCTCCTCCATGGGAGGGCTGCCGCCATCTGGCTTTGTGTTGACGTTTTATTTATAGTGCAGGGTGGAGCCACCTAGAGATGCACGGGTGACCCCGCCCCCTTCTGATGTCACATGACGTCAGAGGGGCGGGTCACTCAATTACGTTACTGGGTGGCCCTGCTCTTCACTATAAATAAAACGTCAAAGCAAAGAGAGCTCAGTCGGCGGGAGCCCTCCCATGGAGCAGGAGCTGCGTCTGAGTTATGACAAATATTCATTTTCCTGTTGCTTTTATTTTAAAATATGTTGTTTTTTTGTTCTGAATGCACACTGCTTGGCACTTTCAATCTATAAAAAAAATTATGGATTAACAAATTGATCATCACAAAGTTAATTTGGGGAATGTTTAATGTTGTGAAATTGAAAAATGATGTCCATAAGAACAAAACTAAGAGACAAAAAGTATTTAAAGCTGATTGAATCCACAGGTCATGGCACATGTTCACAGCTCAGGACCATTTTAAAGATAAAGTCTAGCCTTGCTTTAAAATCCTCTATAGTTTTTTTTACCATGCTTTATTATAGAATTCCACATTTAATTTTTTAAGAAAATTACAACCGAATGAACTCAGCAGGAAGAATTTGATCATCGGGACAGGCGTTCTGCATTTAAAAATAGTACCATGATTCAGTTCTTGTATGCTGTCAGAATCATTTGTAATGGAAACTTAATGATAATTCTGCACAGTGAAAGATTTATTAATCTTGTTTTATGACTGTTTCTAATAAGTTAGTGTACTGTTGATGGGAGAGTTTATACAGTTCACTTTTAATTTAAAAGAATAAACGCAATTAAAGCTGAACACCAGGCAAACAGGTAACTACACAACACAGATAACATACATGTCTGGGTGTTGTCTGTACTGCTTAAAAGTGATATTAAAGCCTTGTTTTTTTCAAATAACAAACATGTTATCCTTCCCTGCTCTGTGTAATGGTTTTGCACAAAGTAGCCTAGATCCTACCTGGAAAGGCTCTCCTGGGCGTCACTGGATCGAGAGGGGGCTCAGGTAAGTATTAGTGGGCTGCAGCACACATAAGATCTTTTACCTTCATGCATAGAATACATGAAGATAAAAAAATCTTGTGCCTTTACAACCACTTTAAGGATTTGAGTTTCAATGCATCAAATCCTACGCTTTGCACAACCCTGCTACATAGCACAGGGATGGGACAAGATCTTTTTCTCTGTTGCTCTCCAAGTGTTATTTTAGTCTACACGTAAAATCACACATTCATTTCCATATTGTATTTCACTTATTTCAAGCCTACTTCTACTAATATGAATGACACTGAAGTTTGCAAACTTACTTTGTGATGCTCCCTACACATTTGTGTTCTGTGACACTATGTCCTGTGAATAGGCACTGCTGTGTCACACATTTCACAGAAGCTGCCTTCTAAACTTCAGAGTTGCTGAGAGGAGGAGTTTCAGGAGGTGGGGCTAGTACAAGAATCACTGCTTGCAGGCAGCACGGTACCATGGGATATGTAGTCCTTAGAAATAAAAAGTAAACAGCAGAGTAGAAGCTGCAAAACATGCAGGGAATCCAGGAAGTTGTGAAAGGAGAAGGTGTGGCAGACAGAAAGAACTCTCAACATAAAAGGAGAGTTTTCAAGTAAGCTTACATTGGATTGTCAAGCACAACTACTGGTTGCATTCCTATTATAAACCTGAGGTTATAAAATGAAAGCATATGCTGTGACCATAGATCTCCACACTCATGGGTCTTATCGCTCCCCCAACATGTGGCTGGGCAGTGAAGGAATAGCAGCTTACCGATAAGCTCTCTCTCTCTTTCACTATGCTTTCTCCTCCTATCAATTTGACCCTTGCACTACTACAGCATAACTTTCTGGCTCCCTCTCCTAGTTGATGTTCTGTTGTAGAGAGGCTGTAATAGACTAATACTAGGTCAATTCAGCCTACTTATGCCACTTGCATTTAAAGCAGAGTTGAAAGATATTTTCACAAACTTGCTTTCCTTCCAATATATTTGCTATTTGTTTTCTGTTCAAACTGCCTTACCTTGTATCTCTAAATCCCCAGCACAGCAGAAATCAAACTAGAAATGTAAGGTCACCACCATGTAGAGTGTTGTGAGTGTTTTCAGGCAATTGCAACTAGAGAAAGAAGCGTTTAGGTACATTACAGGAGGGTGGAGCTCCTTTTTGAGTATGTGATTTTAACATTTCCAGTGTCATCTGCCTGCTCATTGGACTAAGAACATCATCACACTCGGGAAGTATCCCCTGTGCTCCACCCTCCTGTAATGTACCTAAACACTTCTCTCTCTAGTTCCCATTGCCTGAAAATACTTACAACACTCTACATGGTGCGTGACCTTCCATTCCTAGCTTAATTTCTGCAGTGCAATATAAAAGATTGGTTTGTGTTGAGTAAATAGATACCAAACATGTCAAATCTTAAAATTGCACATGTCCGTGGAATGAAAACTAAAAGCTTTTACATGTCACCTGACTTAAAGTTAACCATGAACTATGGTCCCAGAATTATTGCTCTCACTCTGATGTTCGCAATGATACCTCACATGTGTGGTGCAAATTATGTTTACATACACGTGCTGGCCCTACACTGTTTTTTTTTTTTTCTTTGTTGTTGTTTTTTTATGGGGTGTGTATGGGGATGACAGGAATGTTGTAAAAAAAATGTTTAAATCATTTTTATTTATTTCATATAATTCTTTAACACTTTTTATTTTTTTTTAACTATATTGCCGGTGGTGCTCTCCATTCTCTACGTGATGGATGGGCTATTACTTTATGTCTGGTATGAAACCTTTACTTTTTGAACCTCTACTTGAATGAGTGCCTGCCTCTCTTTTGGTCACCTACTCAGTGGGCTCTTAAATATCTGAAGTGACATCTAAGCCCTGCATGTAAGGTCTTAGTAGTCCCTGTAGATGCCTGTGTGGAATATGTGTACATTAACCTATGTCAGTTTAAATCCACCTGGAGGGTGGATGATGATACACCAACTATGAGCCATGAATTTAAATCACACATGTGAGCCATGCATATAAGGGCTTGATGGATCATGTATGTTGTCATTGGCCCTACAGAAGCCTGTGTGGGATATTTGTGCATTACTAATGTCATTCTAAATCCACCTGTGAACCATGAATTTAAACCAATGTTTCTCAAATACAGTCCTCAAGACGCCCCAACAGGTCATGTTTTCAGGATTTCCCTTAGATCAGGACGGCTGGAGGGCTACCAGTTTGACACCTGTGCCTTAGATGAAACAGTTGTGGTAATTACGAAGGCAGTGAAACTCATCAAATCACCTGTGCAATATAATGGAAAGCCTAAAAACATGACCTGTTTGGGTGCCTTGAGGACTGGAGTTGAGAAACGCTGATTTAAACCATACATCCAAACTATGCATATTAGGGCTCGGTGGTTCCTGCAGAATCTCTACATGTGGACATCTGTGCTCCACTAAAAACAAGTTTCTATGTGGAGACTGGATAATACTGCACCTATTTACAGTATATGCTGTTTCAATGGTCCCTGTTAAAGTACATATGGGGATCTTTGTCTCTCTGACAGACCACATGTTAAATCCACCTTGAGTCTTTCACCATGTTTTGCAGTATTCAAGTTCATTGGATAACAAGACTGGAGCTTCTACTTATTGACTATTGTCACCCTATTGGCTGGTTTCTACTACTTGATGTGTTATATTTCCAGCAATATACCAAGTCTTCACTCAACTCTACTGGAATGCAAGCTGCATGATATGTTACTATGATTCATGTGCAAAAAGTGAATGACCCAGCAGCTGCTTTTGGATAGAACAGTTGTTCTATCCATTCTAGTCACTTCCATACCGGACTGGCACTCCTCTCCTACATGTATATATCCTCATTTTTTTTTGCTAGAAAATTACTCAGAACCCCCAAACATTATACATATTTTTTAGCAGAGACAGAATGCAGAGTATTTGCACAGCAATTTTTCAAAGGCACGTTGTTTTTTAAACTGTTTCATGAATTTTAGAAAAAACAAAACAGTAAAGCTATCCCAGTTTTTTTACATAATGTGAAAGATGATGTTACGCCGAGTAAATAGATACCTAATATGTCACGCTTTAAGATTGCACACACTTGTGGAAAATTCGCCAAACTTCGGTACTTAAAAATCTCCATAGGCGACGCTTTAAAAATTTTTTACAGGTTACCTATTTAGAGTTACAGAGGAAGTCTTGGGCCAGAATTGTTGCGCTCACTCTAACATTCGCGGTAATACCTCACATGTGTGGTTTGAACGCTGTTTACATATGTAGACGCGGCATACGTATGTGTTCACTTCCCTTAATTTTTTAATCACTTTTATTCCTATTACAAGGAATGTAAACATCCCTTGTAATAGGGATAGGGCATGACAGATCCTCTTTATGGAGAGATGTGGGGTCCTCTAGGCAGGAAAGGCTGAGATCAAAAAAAAAAAACAACCCCCTGCCCCTGTAAAAAAACACATCCACTCTCACCCGCTGTAAAAACAATCAATTTGCTGAAATGCCCATATGACTGTTCTTACGGTGCAGGGAATCGCCGGCTGAAAAAAATGATATCTGAATGATACCTGCAGCTGCAAGCATCATTCAGATATCCCCACTCAAAGTCCAGGATGCCATATGATGGCCTTGGGCTGGAAGTGCCTAGGATTATTCACTTCACTCACAGTAGTTCTTTAAAGAACTGTTGCCATATTGATAGAGTACCATCACCACTATTACATGATAATAACATTTTTATTATACATATAGTATATGTTAGATAAAAGTTGTCTGATATGTTGGTTTATATTTTAGGATGTATCTATATACTTTTTTAAGATCATTTTGGGAGTTTTGTGGGTTGTAATAGGTATACTATTGTTTTTAACCTGTGTTTTATGTCTTTATAATTCTCAATTTTTGTGACAAAATGTGTCTGTTAAACATTAGATGCATATAAGTCAGATACATTTTTGTTTGTCTTTTCTTTATGAATAATTATTTGAACTTCCACGGAAGCCCTATGAAAGTAGATATTTATACAGTAGTGGTAACTTTATTGCTGTTGCAAGGGGGCTAACAAGCCCCATAGCATGGGCAGGTGACATATATATGGAGACAATGGGTGTCTATTAGACCTCCAATGTTCCCCCTGCCCTTCAATGCAGCTATTAAAATATAGATTGTGTTTGAATAGCTGCATCCTTGGCCTCGCTAGCTGAAAAATGACAGGTGTGACCCTGGAAGTGACATGATACACATTGCCTCTAGGGTCATTAGTTGCAGCAGGGATCAGGGAACTTATGTCTTGGGAGTTCCTATTGCTTACTCTGGAGAAGCGGTTTCCCACAGACCAGGGCACCCTAATGGAACAGGGGAGTACATTCTGACAGCCCCATAAAAGAGATTAAGCGGCTCTATAGCTGCTGAATTACTTTTATTGGAAAGACCTTTGCCGGTTTTTAAAGCCGGTATCAAGCTCACAGCTGTTGGTGCAGCTATGAGCTTGATTTAACCACTTGTCTACCATGACCTTTATATTGTACTATGGTAGACAAGAGGTTGAAGATGAAATATCTCGGCGAATTAGAGAAAATACCCCGACAGTCTTACATGAGGGGACAAGGTAATCCCACGGGACCAGACACCCTTTGGCGAAGAGGTCTCATTCGTTATCCTTGAGGGTTCTGTATTCAAGGGACTAGGGACGACGTTGATTACTGGGATCTCCGTTACACATAGTACAGTGAAGGTCCCAGTGTGGACAGTAAAAAGTCGATCGCTCCGGTTCCTACGTCGATAAGTTTGTGTTAGATATAAAATTATCGACGTAACTTCCCGTCCC
>BLSH010100279.1:347143-379485 GCA_018402905.1 Glandirana rugosa | reverse complement strand
GCTCTCGCTTTATATACTTAGTATAAAGAAATTATAAATCAACCTAAAAATATAAACTTAAAATAAAAAAATAATTCAAAATTGACCCCACTATATTTTCTCTTTAGATGATAGTAGAAAAAAATATCCAAACGTCGAACCATTGTAGGATTAATTCTCCAGTCAGCTGTTTAACACTCTATTTTCCGCTCAGCTGTGACTATTCAATGTTCAGTGAAATTATATTTGAAAAAAAAAAAAAAAATAACATTAATTATCTTTATATTTGTTGACAGGATGTTTGGGAGTATGGGATAATATAACGTGCTGGGACCAAGCTAAATTTGGAGAAACCGTCACTCAGTCTTGCCCTTTAGTGCTACGACATTTCTTCAGCAAAGATGGTAAGTGACGCACACTGTGACATTATAGAAAGAGTCACAAATCCTTACTCATATTGACTTCAAACCTAGCTCAGAACTACACAACTCCATGCATAATACATAAGCATTATTTTACCACCTATCGGTCTAATATGACAGATAATGAGACGTTTTGCCAGTCTTAGGATAAAAATTGACAATAAATAGATCTGACACATTGGTTCACCATTTTGACAAACTGACCAGGCTAATTATATTGATGTTCTTTGAATACATTTTGGGATAAGGTTGCATTGTAAAGGGATGAATTTATTTTTCAAATGGATTTTGCTGTTGACAACAGCTTTAGTTAGTATTGTCATACTGTGCATTGTCAGAGAGAGAGTGAATAACAACTGCCACTGATTTTAAAGGCCAGTCCCAGATTATTCCGGCGACAGCAACAATAACACTTTATATATCTGTAGAGTGGGGAATATTAAAGTGTTACTAAACCCACAACAGTAAAATCTGTCTGTATATGCAGAATAGCATGCTTGCTATACTCCCTGTGTATCTTAAGAAGATAATCCTCTGTAGTGTGTAAAAAAGGCTGTTTGATCTTGTATCGCCAGATACTTCCTTCTTGCCCTGTCTACTATATTAGACTATACTGTACTATACTACATGCAGGCAGTGTGGAAAGGTTGCACATGCTCGATTAGATCTTCCTGTTTCACATGGATACAGACTACAGTGCATTTATAGAGGCAGTGATTGTTTATTTGTGAACTGAGTATGTCATTGGCAAAGCACCAATCAGCTCTGACCAGATTGTGGGTGAAGGGTCACTGATGCAAAGGTAGTTGCATCATCAGAGAGTGAAATCTCCTCCTATATGAACACTGTGGAAGCCCTGGATCTTTGCAGTTTATCACCTGAGTGCAATATACAGATAAAAAAAAGGTATATAGCAGCAGTATTTTGATAGAAGATTTAGAAGCTGTGTGCACTGGGGGGGCGGGATTGTTTTTATATTGCTACTGGCAACCCATGTTTTCTCTCTTCTCTGAAAGACTGTGGGGAAGTCTCCTTTATAGAGTCACAGATAGCAATAAAATCTGACATACCGTATGCATTAATCCTTCATCAACCTAATCAAAAGTAAAAAAAGAAGAAAAAGAAAGGCCAGTGCTGCAATTTGTTATTTCATGGGTGGGATCTTTTTCTGTGATTACACTGAACTCCGCCCACCAGAACCTCTCTCTGAACTTCTGCTCTGGTTCTATTCTGTGTTTTTGCTTTGAGACACAGGCTGTGCACTGGGTACTTTGAATAGCTGCTTCAAATTCTGTCTGTATCAGTTTTAAGAAATTCCCCCCAGAGAGTTTGATAAACATCTAGGTTTTTATTTGCTCCATAATACACTACATTAGCACCTAGGGGCACCCAAGTGCCATATCACCTGTAAAACAAAAAATAACAGATAGGTGGTTGCTAAAGATGAACTTTGGTTGTTATTGACTTAGATCTAAAGGGATTGTAAAGTCCCAAGGTTTTTCACTTTCATGCATTCTATGCATTAAGGTGAAAAACCTCCTGTGATGCACCAGCCCCCCAGAGCCCCCCAATACTTACCTGAGCCTGATTTTTCCTGCAGCGGGGATGAGCACACCAGCTGGTCCTGATTGGATAGATTTATAGCAGCGCAGCCATTGGCTCCTTTTGCTGTCAATCAAATCCAATGACACAGGAGCTGGGGGGGGTGGGGCAGAGTCCTGCTGTCTTTGTCAATGGACGCAGCAACAGGACATGGGAGCGCGCCCACAAGGGTGCCCCTAGGGAGAGTGCTTCTCCAATGGGGCACTCGATGCGGGGAATAGCCAGGAGCACTGTTGATGGACCTCAGAAGAGGAGAATCGGGCCACTCCTTGCAAAACCCTTACAAAGAGGAGTAAGTATGACATGTTTATTATTTAATAAAAAAGAAAGAAAACCTTTACAACCACTTTAAGCTGGCCATAGTTAGGCCATGGTTCAAATCTTGGCCAGTTCAGCAGAGACCGGCTGAGATTCGAACCATCTATAAGCAGGCTGAATGTAATCGACTTGGGTGCATCAATCGACTTGGGTGCAACCAGCATGTTGGATTTTCGGTATCATACAATTTTCTTTCCATACATCACAATCGCATCATCTATGGCCTGCCTCCACCTTAATCATATAATTTATTAACTTTATATACGTCAATGCAAGATTTCACAGCACCTGGCTTTTATTGTCAGAGATGATTACTGTACTTATTGAGGTAGATTAGCTAAGGCCTCATGTACAAAGGGCACTTTACCCCTGTTTATGATTTTCCAGTGTTTTATGCAGATGCAAGGCACAGGCTCACCCTGCTGCTCGCAGCCTTCAAAACTCTATAGGAGGCTGAAATCTGCTGCAGCTGGACAGGGCTGGACATTGGTTCAAATGGCACTAACATTTAGGGCAGTATAGATGCAGGGATAATCGCCAAAATGAAGACTTTTTGCAGTCTAGACAGTTGTCCCTGGTTGCATACTGCCCTAAACATTAGTACCACTCGATGCACCGTCCAACCACAGCAGTTTGTTTACATTCTTTTTTTTTTTACTCAATAAATTTTTTTTTGAGCAAATTAAATAACAAGTTACAATATTGTATTGGAAAAAGTCATGGTAGTAGTTTACAAAATATTTTACAAAATTCAGTTTAGACATTATATCATAAAAGTTCAAGTATAAACACTTTTATCATATAAACCTACTTGTAAAGTTATCAGATATATCGTTAGGAATCTACGTTCTCGTAATGTCCATGAAGAGTGACATTAATAGGATAAGTGCTTTGTAATAACAGTGTATATCTGTCGGGTCTATATTGGTCCTAGCACTTATGTACAAAAATCCGAAAGAGTCGGTTATATAACATAGGTAAAATAGCAGTGTTTGTTTATATTCTTGATCACCTTTTGTGTATGTGCAGTTCAGTGTACATTCTATTAACTAATCATACAGTACATAAAACATGGCTGCACACTTTTTTCTGTTCCTGTTGTCATGTATAGGGCTACTTTGGTGACTAAGGCTGGATTCACACCTATGCATTTTTAGCGCTTTTTTGCCAGTGGCGGCTGGTCAATTTTTAGCATGGGGGGGGGGGCGCCAGGCCCTGCCCCTCCCTTTTGACTCCTCCTATTACTCATAAGTTCCATCCCTTATAGAATCCACGCACTCCGTCCCCTGTATTCCACATATTGTGTTAGGAGTATACAGATCAGCATCACAGGTTGGGTATATTACAGCGAGTAACACAGTATGCAGCCAGTACACAGGTATTGTAGCCAGTACACAGGTAGCCAGTGCACAGATGTTGTAGGCAGTACACAAGGAGCCAGTATACAGGTATTGTAGACAGTACACAGGTATTGCAGTCAGTACACAGGTAGCCAGTACACAGGTATTGTAGCCAGTACACATGGAGCCAGTAGACAGGTATTGGAGGCAGTACACAGGGAGGCAGTACACAGGTAGCCAGTGCACAGGTATTGTAGGCAGTACACAGGGAGCCAGTACACAGGTACTGTAGGCAGTACACAGGTAGCCAGTTCACAGGTATTGTAGGCAGTACACAGGGAGCCAGTACACAGGTATTGTAGGCAGTACACAGGGAGCCAGTATACATGTATTGTAGGTAGTGCACAGGTATTTCAGTTAGTACATAGGTAGCCAGTACACAGGTATTGCAGTCAGTACACAGGTAGCCAGTACACAGGTATTGTAGCCAGTACACATGGATCCAGTAGACAGGTACTGTAGGCACTACACAGGGAGCCAGTACACAGGTAGCCAGTGCACAGGTATTGTAGGCAGTACACAGGGAGCCAGTATACAGGTAGCCAGTGCACAGGTATTGTAGGCAGTACACAGGGAGCCAGTACACAAGTATTGTAGGCAGTACACAGGTAGCCAGTACACAGGTATTGTAGCCAGTACACAGGGAGCCAGTACACGGGTATTGCAGTCAGTACACAGGGAGCCAGTACACAGGTATTGTAGCCAGTACACAGGAAGCCAGTACACAGGTATTGTAGGCAGTACACAGGGAGCCAGTACACAGGTAGCCAGTGCACAGGTATTGCAGGCAGTACACAAGTAGCCAGTACACAGGTATTTTAGGCAGTACACAGGTATTGTAAGCAGTACACAGGGAGCCAGTACACAGGTCTTGTAAGCAGTAAACAGGGAGCCAGTACACAGGTATTGTAGCCAGTACACAGGTACTGTAGCCAGTACACAGGGAGCCAGTACACGGGTATTGTAGTCAGTACACAGGGAGCCAGTACACAGGTATTTTAGGCAGTTCACAGGTAGCCAGTATACAGGTATTGTAGCGAGTACACAATGAGCCAGTACACAGGTATTGTAGCCAGTACACATGAAGCCAGTACACAGGTATTGTAGGCAGTACACAGGGAGCCAGTACACAGGTAGCCAGTGCACAGGTATTGTAGGCATTACACAAGTAGCCAGTACACAGGTATTTTAGGCAGTACACAGGTATTGTAAGCAGTACACAGGGAGCCAGTACACAGGTCTTGTAAGCAGTAAACAGGGAGCCAGTACACAGGTATTGTAGCCAGTACACAGGTACTGTAGCCAGTACACAGGGAGCCAGTACACGGATATTGTAGTCAGTACACAGGGAGCCAGTACACAGGTATTGTAGGCAGTTCACAGGTAGCCAGTATACAGGTATTGTAGCCAGTACACAGGGAGCCAGTACACAGGTATTGTAGCCAGTACACATGAAGCCAGTACACAGGTATTGTAGGCAGTACACGGGGAGCCAGTACACAGGTAGCCAGTGCACAGGTATTGTAGGCAGTACACAAGTAGCCAGTACACAGGTATTTTAGGCAGTACACAGGTATTGTAAGCAGTACACAGGGAGCCAGTACACAGGTCTTGTAAGCAGTAAACAGGGAGCCAGTACACAGGTATTGTAGCCAGTACACAGGTACTGTAGCCAGTACACAGGGAGCCAGTTCACGGGTATTGTAGTCAGTACACAGGGAGCCAGTACACAGGTATTGTAGGCAGTTCACAGGTAGCCAGTATACAGGTATTGTAGCCAGTACACAGGGAGCCAGTACACAGGTATTGTAGCCAGTACACATGAAGCCAGTACACAGGTATTGTAGGCAGTACACAAGTAGCCAGTACACAGGTATTTTAGGCAGTACACAGGTATTGTCAGCAGTACACAGGGAGCCAGTATACAGGTCTTGTAAGCAGTAAACAGGGAGCCAGTACACAGGTATTGTAGCCAGTACACAGGGAGCCAGTACACAGGTATTGTAGGCAGTGCACAGGGAGCCAGTATACAGGTAGCCAGCGCACAGTTATTGTAGGCAGTACACAGGGAGCCATTACACAGGTATTGTAGGCAGTACACAGGTGGTCAGTACATAGATGCTGTAACCAGTACACAGGGAGCCAGTACACAGGTATTGTAGCCAGTACACAGGGAGCCAGTACATCGGTATTGCAGTCAGTACAAAGGGAGCCAGTACACATGTATTTTAGGCAGTTCACAGGTAGCCAGTATACAGGTATTGTAGGCAGTACACAGGGAGCCAGTACACAGGGGACAGGGAGCCAGTACACAGGTATTGTAAGCAGTACACAGGGGACAGGGAACCAGTACACAGGAATTGTAGCCAGTACACAGGGGACAGAGAGCCAGTACACAGTTATTGTAAGCAGTACACAGGGGATAGGGAGCCAGTACACAGGTATTGTAAGCAGTACACAGGGGACAGGGAACCAGCACACAGGTATTGTAAGCAGTACACAGGGGTCAGGGAACCAGTGCACAGGTATTGTAAGCAGTACACAGGGGACAGGGAACCAGTACACAGGTATTGTACGCAGTACACAGGGGACAGGGAGCCAGTACACAGGTATTGTAAGCAGTACACAGGGGACAGGGAGCTAGTACATAGGTAATGTAAGCAGTACACAGGGGAGAGGGAGCCAGTACACAGGTATTGTAAGCAGTACACAGGGGACAGGGAACCAGTACACAGGTATTGTAAGTAGTACACAGGGGACAGGGAGCCAGTACACAGGTATTGTAAGCAGTACACAGGGGACAGGGAGCCAGTACACAGGTATTGTAAGCAGTACACAGGGGTCAGGGAGCCGGTACACAGGTATTGTAAGCAGTACACAGGGGACAAGGAGCCAGTACACAGGTAGTGTAGCCAGAACACAGCACAGTACCTCTGAGTCCTCTCCTCGTCCTCAAGTCAGGAATCAGCCGCTCTGGACCCAGCTCCCGCCAACAACACCGTGACAAGCCAATCACTGGCAGTCACTGGCTCAGGGCAGCCAATTAGTCAATGTATGTTCGCTTGTTCAGCGCACATACATAGACTTTTAGGACTGACCAATAGGCTCACTACTTGTTCTCAGCAGACAGCAAGAAACCGAAGAAAAAAAAATCAATATACTGGCACCTCCTTTAGGCTGGATTCACACCTATGCATTTTTAGTGCTTTTTGCATTTTGCAGATTTGCACTGTAGAATGTGTTCCATAGGAAACCATGTTAAATGGACTGCAGTGCAAATCTGCAAAATGCAAAAAGCACCAAAAATGCATAGGTGTCAATCCAGCCTAAGGCTCCATTCACATGAGTGCATTTTTTGATGCATTTTGCAGAAATGCATGGAATTTTTTAACATGGGTTCCTATGGAACATTTTCACATCAATGCTTTATTGTGCCTCTGCATTTTTGGAAAGGGTTGGGGACTTTTTTTCATGCCAAAGCAGCGTTTTGCATGTGATAGACTTCAATTGGCGAGCATGAAAAACGCAAGTGCTGCTTTTTTACCGTGTTTTTACTGCGATTTTGCCGCGGTTTGCATTTTAAATCTGCCTAGCAACAACATTTTCCCCAAAACAAAAAAACATTTTTCTAAAAAAATGCAAATTGCGGCAAAATCGCGGTAAAAACCGCGGAAAGCACAGCAAAAAACAGTGAAAAAACGCTGAAAAGCAAAATGCATTGATGTGAATCGAGCCTAAAGCAGAACTCCAGAGTTTTCACCACACCTGTTGAATTTCAGTGTTCTGTGTTTAAGGCAACTGCCAATGGAAAGTAAATCTCCCAGTATTATAATTTTTATTATTATTATACAGGATTTATATTGCGCCAACAGTTTGCGCAGCACTTTACAAAATGAAGGCAGACCGTACAGTTACCTCACAATTTAGTACAAGAGAAATCAGAGAGCCCTGCTCGTTAGAGCTTACAATCTAAGTGGGATGGTCAATACAAAAGGTAATAGCTGTGGGGGATGAGCTGATGTAGAAAGTAAGACAGTAGCAAACAGATTTAATCTTTAGTGTGGTCCTGACGTTGTCACCTTTTTCCCCGGGAAAAACATACAAGGAAAAAGATGAAAAGGTAATAAAACAAACAAAGATGCCTATGAACAATGACACAAAAGGTGAGAGTGTTCTTTCTCATGGAGTTTGCATGGTAATTGCTAATTGCTGTTGAGTCAATGAACCATTTAATTAACTAATACTCAAAGTGTGTTACAGCAAATCACTTTTAGATAAAGGAAACTCGGTAACTAAAATGTTTTATAAGCTTGAACATGTTACTATAATTTCAAAAGTAATTTTCATAAATTTTTATATCTTCAGCTTTCATCAATATGATATCTCTTGATCTTGCCATACAAGTTCTTATTTATACAGTTCCTGTTATAAGGCGATAAGCTTTTCCCCTGTTTCCCAACTGTGCTCCTTTGTGGTCACTTTGTCAATCAGATCCTATGTGGAGACTTCAAGTGGCTATTTAGGCACATCGTTGTCTCCATCAGTAAACCTTCCCTGTAAATTCTATGCACCCATCACTGAAGTACATACCTCTCTGAAGACAAGAAGTGGCTTCAAATAGGTACAGTATATATTTGTAAAGCCAATTTATAATACACTGGCAAACCAAGTGTTATTAAATTAAGGTGTAGCCATGGTCCCCCTCAGGGTGGCTGGTAGTTGTGGTCCACCTGCTCGCTGCTCTCAATCACACGATTTCCACACACCCGGAGTCACTGAACAGGCCAGTACTTTGTTTTGTTGTTTTTTTTAGGGGATAAACTTGGATAGTGATAAGGGATGACTGTGGGATGCACAGAGATTGGACCTTCTATATCCACTTCAATACCAAGCCTGTTTCTTGAGTTCGGTGCTTACCAGTTAAAAACATTTTTTTTTGCTATAAAATTACTTAGAACCCCCAAACATTATATATTTTTTTTTTCCTAACACCCTAGAGAATAAAATGGCGGTCATTGAAAAAATTTATGTCACACCGTATTTGCGCAGCGGTCTTACAAGTGTGCTTTTTTTTAATAAATTCAGTTTTTTTAGTTAAAAAATAAGAAAACAGTAAAGTTAGGCCAATTTTTTTCCATATTGTGAAAGATAATGTTACGCCGAGTAAAATGATACCCAACATGTCATGCTTCAAAATTGCGTCCGCTCGCGGAATGGCGATAAACTTTGCAAATTAAAAATCTCCATTGGCGACATTTAAAAAATTCTACAGGTTAGCAGTTTTGCGTTACAGAGGAGGTCTAGAGCTAGAATTGTTGCTCTCGCTCTAACGATCGCGGCGATACCTCAAATGTGTGGTTTGAACACCGTTTTCATATGTGGGCGGGACTTACATATGCGTTCGCTTCTGCGCGCGAGCTCGGCGGGACGGAGCGCTTTCATTTTTTTAAATTTTTTTTTTATTATTTATTTTGCTTTTTACTTTTTATTTTTACACTGTTCTTTTTAAAAAAAAAATTTTTGATCACTTTTATTCCTATTCCAAGAAATGTAAACATTCCTTGTAATAGAAAAAAGCATGACAGGTCCTCTTAAATATGAGATCCGGGGTCAAAAAGTCCTCAGATCTCATATGTACACTCAAATGCAAAAAAAAAAAAAAAAAAAATCTGAAAAAAGTGACAGAAGAAAAAAAAAAATCGGGCCCTTTAAGACCGTTGGGAAGACGTCATTTCTGACGTCATTTCCGCTGGCCGTGTTATGGAGCCGAGTGAGCGACTTCAGCCGCTCAGTCGGCTCACAGACACTGGGGGGAGAGGATCGGATCATCTCCGCTGCTGCTGGCGGGTCCGGTAAGTGGCGGAGATGACCGGAAAGCGGCGGGAGGGGGGGGCACCTCTCCCGCTGCTGATAAAAGTGATCTTGCGGCGAATCCGCCGCTAAGATCACTTTTATCTTGCAGGGAATCGCCTGCTGAAAAAAACGGTATCTGAATGGTGCCTGCAGCTGCAGGCACCATTCAGATATCACCACTCAAACCCAAGGACGTCATATGACGTCCAGCGGTACGGAAGTGGATATACACCGCCAATATATACACTTCTTCTCCTCCAGCACACTACTTGCTGACTGTTACTCTTCTCCTTTCTCTCTCTCCTGCACTCTACTTAATTCCTGGGCCTGAAAGGAAATTTATCAGACCACCTGGGTGCCTCTTCTTCTTCCACCATAACTAGCATATGGTGAGGCTTTCTCCTACTGCAAGCAGACCTCCGGACCACCCATTTGTGAAGCCACGGGCTCTCATTTGTGTAACTAAGTACGTTGGTGCTAGCCAGGTGTAGGATGGACTACAACTCCCAGCCCATTCATCTTCCAGGCCCCTCTGGCCTAACTCACTGTCCAGTGACTCTCTTTCCCCTTACTTGGCTTCTCTGACCTCTACAGTCTGTACACTATCCTCTCCCAGCCTGTCTCAGCCTTCTCATCCAACTCCCAGGGGCCGCCACTCACCGACGCTGGTGGATCCTTTAAAGAGTCTCCTTTTACTGTAGAACTCTGCTGCTCTCCTGCTTCCTTGTGCCACTCCAGGAGCCGACTCCCACTCCTGGCTGCACACAAGCCCCAGGCCTCAAGGTCACCCCCCCCCCCCAGACTGGAGCCTCCCCTCCTGGGCGAGGCAGGATGCACAGCACTGGCTACATCCTCCTCTCTTCCACCCAAACTCTCCTCCCCCCTGCTGGCAGATTGCTGTATTTAAGGAGGCCTGCCCCCTGCCAATCCAAACTGTGGATTGGTCAGGGCTCCTTCTCATACACCATAAAGTTACACCTCCTCATTCATCCCCCTTTCCAGAGCTTTCCAGCTCAAACGGGGAGGAGTATCCAACGGGTGTTCCTTCCTGCCATCTCCATTCCTCCTGAGCCACTCCCCAGCCCAGATAAAAACATTCAGGCCTGCACTCACTGTCAGGCCTGACTAGATTTTACCTCTCCTAATAAAAATCTACAAAAATAAAGCACCTATCACTATGGGGGTGCTATAAAGGTCTACATCTACTTAAAGTATGGAAAACTGCTCAGATAATGGGTTGATATGGATGAAGCAGAAAGGCGTTGGGTAGACTTGCTCAGTATTCATATGATCTGCATCTATCCACTCTATCCTAAATTAGAAAAAATGTTCGTCCTGCATTTGCCTTATAATATAGATAGACCGTTTGATTGAAATATAGCATCTAAAAAATTGAATAATTTGGAAGAGTTGATCAGTAGAGGGATCAGATACTTTTTCACCCATAAATTCCATAGGCAAAACTCCAGTTTTCAATCACCTATTCTAAGATTTGTCCCAGAGAAGCTGTGCTTATATTGCTATGAATTTGGTGGTGGAGCATTAGAACTTGAATTGTTTGAGGACTGTGAATAGCCTATGCCAACATTGTAGCTATCTGTTGTCCTTTCTGTGTAAGACATACTTAAAATGCTCTTTTCCTGCAGGAAATATAAGCAGAACCTGCACAACGAAAGGATGGACTGATCCATTTCCAGATATTGTTGATGCCTGTGGGCACAATGAGAATGTAACACGAGATCCTGAGGTAATGTCAGGTTCAGTTATTTATTTTGAATGTTCCAAAAGTGTTTGTTGAAAATGCGGTGATGGAGCTAGACTGCAGGTATGCTACAGGATTGTTTGGAGACTAGAGACATCCTGCAGAGGAGAAGCTGGGGCTTGTTATGTGAGGCTAGGAAAGATCACTTCTATCACCCATTTACAAATCAGTGCTCCTATTTCCATTACAAACTGCTGGTGTTCAATGGCCACACAAGAAATAACAAAGGGATAAGTGGCTTTCGGGCTGTAAGTTAGGCACCAGGCTACCATATTGTGTATTACACAACTTCTGTTATTTTTACTATTAGATGATCAGAAGAGAATGCCATGTTAGACACCATGAAGCATAGAAATGCCAGGGGCTGACTAAGGAGGCTGTTTATGCTCCTAGTACCGTGACTGTATTAAATCAAAGGCTCCACACTGATGAGATCACTTCTAGATAAAACTTTATTCAGCCATTAACAGCCAACAGGTCTCCGTCTGGAAACCCCCCTTCTTTGCGGTGTTTCACCCCAATGGGCTCAATTGTAGAGATGTTCATGGCTAAATAAAGTTTTATCTAAAAGTGAGGTAATTGGTGTGCTGCTTTTGAATCCTTGGAGGTCTGTTATTTTCATTTATAATACCTTAAATGATAATGTATTTTACTATACATCCACATACATTACACCTACAGTACATTTTCTCAGTGAAGATTGCTAAATGAAAGGTAACACATAAGATGGCACGCAGTCTGAAAATACTACGCTTAAGCGTTAGACAATTAAATAAAGCATGCAATGCGATGGTACAAGCTTGGGTACAAGCTTGGGCTACACTGTGTAGGAAGACAGGAAGAAGAACTCTTTCACATACGAAAACCTTTAGCAGCCTATGACTACATGATACGTGACTTCTCTACTACCGAGTGGAAACAAAGGGGATTCCACTACTCTAGTAAAGAACTAACAGACCTAACGTTGATGGAAAGGTTTAAACTCCAGCAAATTAGGCATTTCGAGGAGAAAGTACAACCCAAAACGATAGCAGTACCATTGACCCTATGGAAATTTCTTATGAACAAAACGCCTCAGAGAATTAAAGGTATATCATTATGCTATAAATATTATAACTATCACCCTACAAGAGAAAAACTCCCAGTAATGCTCAAATGGGAAAAAGAGTTACAAAAAGAATTCCCTCTGCAGCAGTGGCTCTCAGGAATTAAACATAACTACAAATCATCCGCTTGTATAGATCACTGGGATAATTCACAAAAAATTCTACATAGATGGTATATGACCCCTGTGCGCTTACACACTATAAGTGCAGAGGTGTCACCCTTGTGTTGGAGGGAATGTCAAGATAGGGGTAACCTGTTACATGTATTTTGGTCATGTAGACACCTTCAGCATCTGTGGAGGGGAGTGTCCTCTTTGATTTCAGAAGTAACTGAGGAGCAGCTTAACATCACCCCAGAACTGGCTTTTCTGGGCCTGGGAATAGAACAGTTCCCGCCCAATTTGAGGAAGATTATAGTTCACATATTATGTGCTGCAAGATTAGCAATTGCAGCAAAATGGAAAACAAAGCCTCTCCAGATATTGCAGAAATGATCTCCAGAGTTAATGCACAATGTGAAATGGACAAAATGCTGTCCTACAAAGAAGGAAGGGCTCAAACCTTCCATAGATGCTGGAATTCATGGCTACAGTCAAAAAGATCCTCTAGTGTTGTATGAAGTACTTATGATACTGGCTTAGTGGGATATTTGAATAAATAGCGACTGTCAAACATATCAACGTACTCTAGTAGTGAAGCAAGCTCATTAAAGTGTACTCCAGCGAGATCCTATATATATATAGTAAGATATTGCTTAATTGGGTAAATTCTTAATCACTTGTACTCAAATCTTTGTTGATTATTTAATGTTATGCCCCCTAGGTAATTCCCAACTGTGCCATTAAACAGATAACTGTAGAGCCTGACCACAGTTTGTTCCCTATAGGGGTGACATGCTCTACCTTATACTGAGGGGCATAAGCTGAATTATCTGGGGGCAGAACTTATATAGGTACTCAGCTAAAACATACATTCTCTATGTTCTTTGCACACCTTCCTTTCTATCCTTATTTTCTTAATTAGAAATACAATGCTACCAATAACGAGCATGTTAAACTGTATAAATATGCTACTCAAAGAATGTATACTATTGATGTACAACTGAAAATTTTTCAATAAAAATCTATTGTTAAAAAAAAAAAAAAATAATAATAAAGCATTCATTCAAACATGTTCAAATTACCACCACACATATTCCTAATATTAAAGTTAACGTCAACTTTTATAATTAAACATACAGCAAGCCTCTGATTTACCCATTGTTTTTTTCATTTGATTATATTTATGGAAAAATGTTGTAAATTGGAAGAATAACAAGCATAGCTGGTAAAGGTCACAAAAAATGTGTCCTGATTTGTTGAACCCGGCTCATGCAGTACATCAGGTGTGGTTTATCTCTACACATTTTTCAAATCAGGCAATCTGCTGCATCAGGTCAGGATTAGTAAAGGGACACATATCAGGAGAACCATTTATTTAACCACTTACCCGCCAGAGCCCTTTTTTACATTTGTTGTTTACAACAAGTTAAAAACATTTTTTTTTGCTAGAAAATTACTTAGAACCCCCAATTATTATATATTTTTTTCAAACACCCTACAGAATAAAATGGCGATCGTTGCAATACTTTTTGTCACATGGTATTTGCGCAGGGGTCTTTCAAGCGCAATTTTTTTTCCACTTTTTTGAGTTAATAAATAAGACAACAGTAAAGTTAGCCCAATTTTTTTGTATATTGTGAAAGAGGATGTTACGCCGAGTAAATAGATACCATACATGTTACGGTTGAAAATTACACGCACTCGCGGAATGGCAACAAACTTGGGTAATTAAAAACCTCCATAGGCAATGCTTTAAAATTTTTTAGCAGTTACCAGGTTAGAGGTGCAGAGGAGGTCTTTTGCTAGAATTATTGCTCACACTCTGGCGATCGCGTCAATACCTCACATGTGTGGTTTTAACACCGTTTTCATCTGCAGGTGCAACTTACGTATGCATTTTATTTGCTTCGCGAGCTCACGGGGATGGTGGCGTTTTAAAACTTTTTTTTTTATTTAATTTATTCATTTATTTATTTTTTAGCACTGTTCCTTTAAAAAAAAAAATCTGATCACTTTTATTGCTATCACACGGAATGTAAACATCCCTTGTGATAGTAATATGTGGTGACAGTTACTCTTTATGGAGGGATAGGGGGTCTAGACCCCCCCATCCCTCCTGTGCACTTCACAGTATTCCGATCGCCAAAAACGGCAATTCTGAATACTGACATTTTTTTAAAACCGGCACCGTTAGCCGCCGAGTAAACCAGTAGTGACGTTGCAACGTCGCTTCCGGAATTTGACGAAGGAGACCCGATCGGAGCTGATTCCGGCTTCCTTCAGGTCTCC
Organism: Glandirana rugosa; assembly: GCA_018402905.1. NCBI lineage: Eukaryota > Metazoa > Chordata > Amphibia > Anura > Ranidae > Glandirana > Glandirana rugosa. The sequence continues at coordinate 364,653 of BLSH010100279.1, read as the reverse complement.
TCCTAGCAGGCGGACGTGCGGAATCAGAGCTCTGGTCTCCCAGTGGGACTGGAGGCCAGGGAACAGCGGTGGAAGGCGGCCCAGGATAATGACCAAGCGGCTCCCGTGCCGGATCGGCCAACCATTCGCTCTAAAAAACGGTACTGGGATATAGCCTGCAGACTATATCCTGATACTTCCACTTAAAGCAGCCTCCGTTTTATAAACGGCGATTCGCGTTAAGTGGTTAAAGCTGAACTCCAGCTTTTCATACATTTTACATGTAGTGTGTTTGGGCCAAGATGGCCTAAACAAACTATGTCCCTTGCTAACATGTTAGGCCGTTGGATGTGCGGTATAAACTCTATGTAGCTGAAGCTACATACAGCATACTGCACTGCTTTCCGAGTTCGAGCCAAATCTTCCTGTCTCATACCCGAAACACAGTGAAGTCTATCACAGCAGTGCTCAGCCATTCAGGGAAAGTATTGCATTCTAGCAATGAATACAAAACTACTTCTGATTGGCTGAGCACCGCTGTGATAGACTCTACTGTGTTGCGGGTATGAGACTGGAGACTGAGAGTGGCAGGATGATGATATCACGGCCTCTAACTCAGCCAATCAGAGGAAGCTTTGTATTCATTGCTAGAATACAACGCTTTCTCTGAATGGCTGTGCGCCGCTGTGATAGACTCTGCTGTGTTTCGGGTATGAGACTGGAAGTTTCGGCTCAAACACGGAACGCAGTGCACTATACTGTATGTAGCCTCGGCTTGAACCCGGAACACAGTGCGGTATGCTGTATGTGGCCTCAGCTACTTACAGTTTATACCACACATCCAGTGGCCTCACATGTTAGTGAGGGACATAGTTTGTTTGGGACAACTTGGTCCAAACAAACTATGCAAATGCTGGAGCTCAGCTGGGAACCCAAAGCCAGACAAATCCTAAGAGAGATATAGATTATTGGAGCTTTCCTTGGTAATGTTAGTTCCTTTCTCTCTAACCTCTTTATTTATTATTATTCCAGGTTCTTATATAGCGCCGTCAATTTACGCAGCGCTTTACATATATGTTGTACATTTACATCAGTCCCTGCCCTCAAGGAGCTTACAATCTAAGGTCCCTAACTCACATTCATACTCACACATATTAGAGCCAATTTAGACAGGATCCAATTAACCTACCAGCATGTCTTTGGAGTATGGGAGTAAACCTGAGTGCCCAGAGGAAACCCATGCAGTCACAGGGAGAACACGCAAACTATGGGCAGCTGTGTCATAACTGATGAAATGTGCAGTACTATGACAACTGCATATTATACACAGGCTACAATGATGGCTTCCTTAACGGTAAAAGATAGGAGGGTTTAGTTTCACTTTAAGAGGTCCATACATTAATCCTACAGGTACCTCAATAAGATATAATCCAGTGCAGAGTGTTACCAATAAAAGATTGTGGCTATATCCCCAATCTCCTCTGAAGGTAGCCTTCAGATGCTTGCATTTGTCATAGACATCATAATGTAAAGCAAACAGTGGTGTGTGAGCTGCATATTATAGCAATGGCAACATATTTGATTGTGCCCCAGTGACATACAATTTTTTTAACTATGACTGATCAACAAACAAATCATTTGCTACTTTTCAAATCTGCAACCCACAGAAGACTTTAATTAGAAATTACCTAGACCCACCTAGACCTAGTATTCCATTTAGTCTTTACAGAAAAAATAAGCACCTGAAATTGAGTTTTAGTCAGGGTCACATGATTGGCAAGGGTTTTATTAGAGATTAGCATATTCAGACAGAGAGAAAATGATGCTGTAGTCAAATTTGAATATGTCTTTACCTTATCTTCGCTTTGCTTTTGACCTCACAGTTCAATGCAACATTTTAATTTCATTTTTTTGTATTTTTATATTAATAAATAAGGTTTAGAGCATAATAAATATTATATTGAATTACCTAATCAAAATAAATGATGAAGCGTCCCTATAAACCGCTCAATCACATGGAATGATGAAGACAATTTAGAAAATACAATGTCATAATCTGGGGAGATTTGCATTATAAATGCTCTGTGAGAGGATGTGAACTGCTTAAAGGATTTGAAAAGTAAAATAAGCATTGATCTTGAAGTTTCTTAGCTTGGTCATTTATAAGGAAATAGTGCAAGATAATTTCATTTAAGCTTTTATATTTTTAGACGTTTAATTTAACTGGTTATGAACCTACAGTAAGTCTAGCAGTCTGAAAATTAGATCAAAGTGTTTCTCATTTCAACAAGTAGGAAAAAGAGATGATACAATATGCCCGGTTCAAGATTTGACCCAGATTGGGACTATTTGGTAGAGACAGTTATCCAGAAATGTTTAATTTGTGCTTCAAGTTTTAACAAAAATTTCACGCCATGTTCATTACGGAGGGACATTTGGAGGGCTTGCCAATGCTGTATTACTGCCTTGCCAGCCTCTCCTCTGACTTCTTTCAGTCTCTGCAGATCAGACTGGAAAGCTCACGCCATCAAATACAATGAAATCTTTGCAGGAACATTTGCGTGACAGTATATGAAGGCACACAGCGAACACAGCTCAATGCTGCTCAGCCTTCACCACATTGCTTGCTCATTATTGCTCATTATTTTTAGTTATTTATCCCCATCAGACCCCAGTACATCAGCATTGCTACTCAAAGCTTACAATACTTTTTAATTTGCATTATTTTGTTGTCATCATAAAAAGTCCATATGCAATTATTTTTTTAATTTTCACACTAATCACATTAGTGCTGCTACATTGTGATACGAAAACAAATCTGAAACAGTGCATTCTTTATATATAAACATGCAAAACCCTGACATTTTCATACATCTAAATTTTAAAGTTGAATTTTATTCAGACAATTAAGTACTGTTAGATCACTTCATTTTGGCCCCTTTTGCAGGTATAGCTATGTAAAACATTAAAAATAACTGTCTATACTGTTTAACCACTTCAGCCCCGGAAGGTTTCACCCCCCAGGCCATTTCTTTCGATACGGCACTGCGTCGCTTTAACTGACAATTGCGCGGTAGTGCAGCATTTAATCCACATAAAATTTATGTCCTTTTCCTCACAAATAGAGCTTTCTTTTGGTGGTATTTGATCACCTCTGCGGTTTTTATTTTTTGCGCTATAAACAAAAAAAGAGCGACAATTTTGAAAAAAAAAAAAAACAATATTTTTTACTTTTTTGCTATAATACATATCCAAAAAAAAAATGTGAAAAAAAACCAAATTTCTTCATCAGTTTAGGCTGATATATATATTCTTCTACATGTTTTTGGTAAAAAGTGTATATTTATTGGTTTGTGCAAAAGTTATAGCATCTACAAAATAGGGGATAGATTTAAGGCATTTTTATTATTTTTTTTGTTTAGTAATGGTGGCGATCAGTGATTTTTAGCAGGACTGTGACATTGCGGTGGACAGATCGGACACTTTTGACACTTTTTTGGGACCACTGACATCTATACAGCGATCAGTGCTATAAAAATGCACTGATTACTGTATAAATCACACTGCCAGGGAAGGGGTTAACACTAGTGGTGATCAAGGGGTTAAATGTGTTCCCGGGGAGGTGCTTCTAACTATATGGGGGACTGTGTGACTGGGGAAACACACAGATCCATCTTCCTACATAGCAGAAAGACAGGATCTGTGTGATCTCCCCTGTCAGAACAGAGATCTGCCTTGTTTACACAGGCAGATCCCCATTCTGTCACTGCGAGAAACGATCGCGGATGGCCGGTGGACATCGAGTCCACCCCACCCTCTGATTGGCTCCCCCGCTGGCCAGTGGCCGTGCGGGTTCCCACAATACCCGTTCCTGACATACAGCTATGGCGATTTGCGGGAGCGAGCCGACCTGCCGCAGTAAAATGACGGCGGCTGGTTGGCAAGTGGTTAACTGACAATTGTGCAGTCGTGTGACACTGTACCCAAATAAAATTGATGTCCTTTTTTCCCCACAAATAGAGCATTCTCTTGGTGGTATTTTTTATTGTTTGTGCTATAAACAAAAAAAGACCTTTTTGAAAAAAAAACTATATGTTTTATTTTCTGCTATAAAACATATCCGATATAACATTTTAAAAAATCTAATTTTTTTCATCAGTTTAGGTCAATATGTATTCTGCTACATATTTTTGTTAAAAAAAACCCCAATAAGCGTATATTGATTGGTTTGCGCAAAAGTCATAGCGTCTACAAAATAGGGAATAGATTTATGCCATTTTTATTATTTATTTTTTTTACTAGTAATGGTACTTTTTTGGGACTAAGTGATATTATTACAGTGATCAGTGCTAAAAATATTCACTTACATTGTACTAAAGAAACTGGAAGGGAAGGGGTTAACATCAGGGGCTATCAAGGGGTTAAATATGTTCCCTGCAGATGTTTTCTAACTGCATGGGGGATGGGCTGCCTGGGATAACACAGAGATCGGTCTTCCTGCATAGCAGAAAGACAGAATCTCAGTGTCATTCCCTGTCAGAACGGAGATCTGCCTTGTTTGCTTTGGCTGATCCCCATTCTGTCTCTGCGGGGAACGATCATACGGCTCCCCCACTGGCCAATTGGCGTGTGTGCATGCCCACAAATGCTAGTGCATGAATCACTATACCGGTACCACAATTCGCACAGCCAAGCCACCTTGACGCAGTGTAACTGTGATGGGTGGTCGGCAAGTGGTTAAAATCCAGTAATACACTGTTTCACCCTGCTTTGCACATGCTCAGTCGCTCTCCATTTTTAGGCACTGCTGAGTTTGTAGAGGCTGATCTGCTAACAGCCCAGGAATTAAACCCTCCTATCCTTTATAGCCAAGGAAGCTGCTTCTATTTGATCTCCAGTTGCCATGCACATGTGATCAGTTATGACACCAGCCATTTGATGGATTGACAGTTTCTTTGAGGACACAAGCAAATGTGACAGTTAGCAATCCCGGCATTCCAGGGATGTTCCTGTTTTTTGAAACCATTAAATTGATGGGTTTAGTTCTGCTTTATGATTTACTGGTATTCAGGGGCTCTGGGATTCAGCAAAATGGTAGCCTCAAGCAAGAAGAAACAGGAGCAATGCTTGAGGCGATATATAGCACAAACACATTTTGTTAGCATAATTATTAATGTGAAATGTATGTTCCTTGCTAAAGAACATTCATTTTTATCAAGTTGTTAGGGGTAAAATTCAGCTTTAATATTTTACTTATTGCATGCACTATTTCTCCAGTTCTATTGCATAGTTCAGGTCATAGGGCAGGGATAGCTGAAGTTGCTGTATTATTCTTTAATAATAGCAAAAAATATTCTCTTTGTGCTGTAACCCCTTTGAATTTTGTGCATTTTATCTATTTTGGTGTTTTGGGGGACACAACTGTTTAAATACATCTAAAATATCTCAACCTGTTGATGCTTTGTGTTTTCTCCCATTATGATTCGCACTGGGTTTTGGTCTGTAGCTCATCTCCAGCTTTGCTCCCTATTGGCAAAATATGCAAATACTTTTAGGAGTATTGTATTTAGCAAATAAGAATTTGGCAATCTGCAAGGAAGAGTAGCGACTGGCTAGAGAGGGACCACATTCATGCAGTTAGCATTGAACATGTATTGCAATATATACAAATTAACAATCCCTGTTTTTTAAGCTAAGGTTTGCTATGAATATATAAGGGTTAATAAAGTGTACACCTTTTTCTTATCTCATGTGTTGTATATTTGGAAGCCATCTAGGACCTTAGCACAGACATATCTACAATTCTACAGCACGGTCCAGGCCAGTGTGAATAAAAAGTAGAGGGGAAAGAAAGCATCCCTGGTGTGTACTGTTTTTTTCTATTAGAAATGGACATGGCTTGGGGAAGTTTCAATGAGGCCAATGGTGTTAACATGGTGTATCTCAAATCAATATTACTCTGGTCCACCTTATGCTCTTTTAATAAATGGACAGAGATAGAAACATTGTGGATCTCACATATACATTGCAACTCTTTGCTTTGGGGTCTGGCTCACTAAAGGCATTTGGAAAACTTGCCAGGCAAAATTTGCTTTAACATCGGCTGCCTTCCCATGACATCTTTCCTTTACACACTGGCCATCCCTGATAGTCTCACATGTAATATGGTATTACCATGGAAACTCAAATCTCTTTTTTTCATATTGACATTCTCATAGATGCTAAGATGAAATCTTTTCTGCCCTTTACAACCCTACAGGAGCAATACAAATTGTCTTCATGGGCTCTATTCAGCTACCTCCAAATGAAGCACTTTGCACACTCTATCATGCCCAGACTAATTATCCCTCCCACCTCTTTGAAAAGCGTTGCATTAGGGGTGCAATGAGCAGGGGGCCGATTTCATGTGTATATCAAATCTTCATGAACACACAGTAACTATATGACTAAAATGGGAACAAATTCTAAATAAACAATATCCAGCATAAGAATGGAGTGAAATCTGTGCAGCGGACCATAAAACCTCAATTTGCACTCTCTACAAGGAGAATCAATGTAAGATACTTTTCCATTGATAATACACCACTTCTATATGCTTTAATGGGTTGTAAAGGCAGAAGGTTTTTTTAAACTTAATGCATTCTATGTATTAAGATATAAAGCCTTCAGTGTGCAGCAGCCCCCCTAATACTGACCTGAGGTCCCTCAATGTCCAGCAATGTCCACGAGTGTCTCCACCGTATCTCCTTCTTGATTGGCTGAGACACAGCAGCAGCGCCATTGGCTCCCGCTGCTGTCAATCAAAGTCAGCTAGCCAATCAGGGGAGAGAGGGGACAGGGCCAGGTCGGGGCTCCGTGCCTGAATGGACACAAGGAGCTGAGACTCAGCTTGAATGCCCCCATAGCAAGCTGTTTGCTGTGGGGGTACTCAACAGCAGGAAGGGGCCAGGATCACAGAAGAGGGACCCGAAAAGAGGAGGATCTGGGCTGCTGTGTGCAAATCCAAGTATAGCATGTTTTTTATTTTTATAGGAAAAAAAACAAAACTTTACAATCGCTTTAACCCTAACATCACCAATTAGTCTTGGAGATGTCAGAAACAAACTTGCATTTAGGAAGTCAAAATGATGGAAATGAATGAATAATACTCATGTGATATTCGAGTGGGTGTGGGGGTGGGGGTCTTGGGTCCACATAAACACTTCCTCACTATTCTACACTGACCACCTGAATCAGAAATCAACCCAGGCAAGTTATTGGGATCTCTCCTACCCACCTTCCCCCTACCCACCCATGGTTTTCCTACTTACTTTCTATGAAGCCAGTGTTTAAGTATTCATCTTGTTGCTTGCTTATGTTAACACAGAAGTGTGTTAGGGCGCTATTCAAAATGAATGGCACCACATCGCATCATCACGTCACGGGTCATATGCTGTGTTGTGTTCGGTCATTTAGTTTTGTTATATATGCATTCACCTGTTTGCCTGAGGATTAGCTTTAATCCAGTGAGCCTGTGCTTGAATTAAAATAATGATTTACTGTTTCCTGTAATGAAAATGCCTGCTGATCATCTACATGGACTCCAGGACTGTATTCAGAAATCATGTTGAAATAGGTGTTGAATTGACGATGATATAGCCCCCCCTCACCCCCATTGTAATCAACTGTGCTATTTTATCCTTACTGCAAAACTTACAAAAGCAAATATTCTCTGCTGGAGGCAGCATGCTGCATGGTTTATTGATTGAGCAACCCCTGGAACTTACAACCTTTGAGCTGCATGGTTTCTCCAAGATCTTTTGATCCATCTAGCCAAGCCCCTTTAAATTTTAATATTGTATTTTAAGTGTTCAGACAAAGGAAAAATAAAGGAACATGCTAATGTGAATCATAAATATTACATTGTGTGGCACACTATTGTTTTTCTATAGCCTTGAGCACTGACCCACAAATCCCATACTGTAAATGCAACCTTTCTGAAAGAAGTGTAGCGAAAGGGGGCAGAATTTGGCGCCAGTCACTTCACAATCTATCCCCTGAGACTCCAGCTTGAGTATAGCTTCCTGCATTCCAGGCAGGACAGATCTAAACCTTGACCAGGCCTGACCTTCAAACACATGGCCCTCCCTAGGCAGTAGACCTAGGAGGTTAGCAGCACTGTCAGCACTCCTCCACTGGCCGAAGCCTGGGGGAAAGACATCTCCTCACAGTTAACCCAAATACTTTATATCCTTCTCCAGCATGCACCAGTGGTAGCAAAACTCATAGTGGTGCACCCCTAGTGAGAAGGGCACAAATATGTATACTTCAGATATTGTCATTACCCTTTCTAAAACCAGGGATACATACCGATAGCTGTCAGGAGTAAGCAAAAAGACTGGAGTTAGGCAAATCAGCACCATCTATGAATTAAGTATTAGCTATATACAGCCAGACTGTACTAAATTTGATGAGACACTCCAGCCTAGGGCATAGTGGCTACACAAGTAAAACAATATAAAAATATATTAATGTACCTTTTGTGTCATCTGTTAATATCATGATGTTATGAAATGTGTGAATCTTAGTTATGACAGAAGATGCAGCCAGAAAAATTCATCTAGCTCTATGTGCCCAATGTTTTGCAGTCAAGAGAACAACTGATTTTCATGTGGCGACTTAAAGTGACAAATACGCCTCTCTCTCTAGGCTCTCCGCCAGGAATTTTTAAAATGTTGACTGGTGTGTCTCCTGTACTCAAACAAAATAGAGGTGACCTTCTCTTTCCAATACAAAGATCTCATTTTTTACTCCTACCTCTGGAAACAAGCTATTCTTGCCATAAGTTATGATAGTTTTATGCTTCTTTTGTAAGCTTTTTCATTTGTTCCTCCTAAAAACACATAAAAGGCATTTGTTATAAGTACGCCTGTCACATCATATAGCCTTAAATAATAATTTACCTCTATGCTTTTTTCTTTTCATCATTTTTAATTTAAAATGGAAGTGTAGACACACAACAGTACAAGTACACATGTCATGTGCTTAGTGAATGATGAGGGGGCTTATTTTGTCCTGTCCAATATCCCTCATAGTGGTAACAGGGAATGTGAAGGCACAGAGTGATATGAGTGTTGCAGGCAATAGAGGATCTGTACAGTTGGCAGGTGCGTGGACCAGACAACTGTAGACCAATAGACAGGAAACACATATAACTAAGAACGCTGTGCTACCTGAACGGGCAAGAGGAATGTAGCCAACACACAGGCCAAGGTGGGTAGCAATCAGGTCACAGGGCAGTGGGCACCAAATTGGAAAACAGAAACAGAGTTGGAGACTCAAACTGGGGTTGGAAACAGTACCAAGCAGCAAGGTATAAAATCAGGAGACAGAATGAATATTAAGTATACAGGTTAATATTGGTAACCAACACCAGTGCCAGGCATGTACACATGTATATGCAAGGCACTAATGCATGTTCAGCAGTCACTCTGTGTACAGGGCCACACGCCATAGTATGTATACACGCGTGTACCCATGCTGGTTTTCTTGTACTGGATGAAACCTTACAACAATGGGCCTTCCTTACAACACAGTTAAAATGTATATGTTTGATCTAAACTAAACTGTTTGCTATAAATTATTGTTCAGTTAGTGTTCAGACACCCCACCAGAGACCATGCAGAGGGCCTAGGAATAAACTGACATAGTGGACATGGCTTTAGTGCTTCAATACCTCAAGACACCACAACACCACACAGAAAAACAGGAAGAAAAAAAATGCTTCAAAACCCCCTGAAAACACTCATGCTCAAATGTGAATGTGGGCTTAATTTTAGTTACACAGCGCAACACAAATACTAACAAGCAGCTCATATGTTCCATTTAAATTACTGCAGTTGCTCTTGTGAAAACTGAAGACATGTTGAGATCTGACCTATGACTTTTCCTTGTTAATTGGGAAAAAAGCCAATGACAGGTATAAGGCTTCATTCACGCGGGAGACTGTGCATACACCGGATTCCAGTGGCTGTATGTGTACAGCGACGGCCGCTCCGCCTGTACAAACTAATGACAGGCTGAGAGGAGCTGCCACTGTTCGTATGTATCTGTACAACCAGCAGTTACATATGGTCAGGGTAAGATGTCTGAATCCGGATGCATTTGTCTGCATCTAGGGTCACTCATCCGTCTCTAACCGCATGTAGCCTCTCAGCCTGTCATTACTTTGTACAGGCTGAGGGTACGTCGCTGCTCACATACACCTGTCACCCCCCCCACACACACACACATACACACACAAAAATGCAGTGATTCTTGCCACTGGAATCAGGTTTATGCGGTAACCACGCATGTGAAGGAGGCCTAACCACTGGAAACAGGGCCACGGGTGGCCAAAGCTCAATGATACACTTCGTGAACAATGACTGGCCCGTATAGTATGGTCCAATAGAAGATCTACTGTAGCTCAAATTGCATAAAAATGTAATGCTGATTCTGATAGAAAGGTGTCAGAACAAACAATGCATCACAGTTTGTTGCATATGGGACTGCATAGCCCCAAACTGGTCAAGGTGTCCATGCTGACCTGTGTTCACAGCCAAAAACGCCTACAATGAGCATGTGAGCATCAGAACAGTCGGATAGGCGCTAATCACAGAGATTCTTTTAAAAAAAGATGATGGAAAGTCACTGCCCTGCTTGGTGTGCTGCCTGGATGAGCTCTGGGGATGGAGCAAAGTCATGTGCAAGGGAAAAGAAATTAATCCTTAAGGCGCTTCCTTGTAGGTGGTGGGGCTGTGTGGCAAGTCATACTGCTGGGGATTGCTGATATCGGCTCAGGGGGTGAGTAGAATATGCAATATGACAGATCCTGGGACATTCCAAGTGAAAAGCATAAAAAGTTTATTGAAATTAGTAAAAAGCACTGGTGAGCGCTCCCCTACAACCTGTCAGCTAAAGGAGCTGGCTGATCCACCTCCCCAGCCCCAGAATCTTCCTTCAAGCACTCCGCAGGGGAGAGCCCTCCATCCTGGAACACTGCTTTCCCAGTCCTCAGGAGCGACTGGAAGCTCTGACATGTAAGTGCCGCCTTTTTACTAATTTCAATAAACTTTTTATGCTTTTAACTTGGAACATCCCAGGATCTGTCATATTGCATATTCTACTCACCTTCTGGGCCGATATCTGCAATCCCCAGCAGTGTGACTTACCACACAGCCCCACCACCTGCAAGGAAGCGCCTTAAGGATTAATTTCTTTTCCCTTGTAATGGAAAAAGGTGGCTTGGTTTAATGAATTTAAGAATGGTTTGAGGAACACAACAAAGAATTTTACATGTTGAGATGGCCTCCATATTTCTAGATCTCAATCCTGTTGAGCATCTGTTGAATTTGCTGGAAAAACAATACCGATCTAAGGAAGCTACTGACAGCTTGGTGCAAGATGCCACAGCATACCTTCAGAGGCCTAGTGGAGTCCATGCATTCATTGGTTATGGTGGGTGGCCATGGGTTATGGCTGATTGGTGTATATTTTTTAGAGTAAAGCCTGCACAGTTATAAGGCTGAATTTAACAATTCCTTTATTAGCCTAGCTATGACTGGTGTCTTAGGACCTGTGTCTATGGGCTTTTGCTAACTTCAAGGGGGTTTTTGCATTCCCATACAAGTCTATGGGAATGCAGAACCCACTAGAAAAAGATCAGAAGGAGGTCAACTGCAGGTCAAATGGTCAAAAGTCAAATTCTGAATGATCTCAGAAGCACCTCAAACTGATGGCATTGACACAAGGGAGGGCACTGATATAAGGGGGGACTCTGATATAAGAGGGGACACTGATGTAAGGAGGGGCTCTCATGCAAGGGAGGCACTATTGTAAGGAGGCACACTGATGTAAGGAAGGACTCTGATATAAGGAGGGGGCTCTAAAGTAAGGTGGGACACTGATGTAAGGAGGCATTGATGTGAGAGGGAATGTTGATGTAAGGGGGGACTCTGATGTAAGGGGGCACACTGATGTAAAGGGGGGGGCACTCCTGTAAGAGTTGACTCTGATATAAAAGGGGATTCTGATGATATGAGGGCCTCTGTTAGGGGGATTTTAAAATAATGGGGGACACTGATGTAAGCGGGGCACTGATGTCAGGGGGGATTATAAAGTAATGGGGGACTATGAAGCAAGGGGTACACTGATATAAGGGGGACATTGATGTAGGGGGGACAGTGATGCATAATAATATTTTAAAAATACAATTGTAAAAAATAATGAAAAAAAAATAAAAATAAAAAACTACTGACACCGTCCAATTAACACATGGGGACTGAGTCTTTGCCACGGGTGAAAGATTGTCTAGCTTCGCCACTGCCTAGAATAGTTCCTCTCCCATTGCGCTCTACAAGATAACAGAACACTTACTTAGCTGTGACAAACAGCTCTCAGTTTCTGTTTGTGATGGGTAGCCAGCGGGGTGGGCACACAACCATTTGACCGCTGTGACAGCCAATCACATCAATCATGATCGGGAAGACGCCTCGGCCTTGTGTGGTCTACACCCACTTCAAGGTCCCCTGGGAGTTGGCAACAAGAGTTTAAGCTGATTGAAATTAATATAGAAATGTATTAAAAAAAACTGTAAAGTTTACTATTACAAAATGATTGTTGGAAGCATACTTTTGTGGGATTACTGAGATACAAGACAGCTGGAAAATATTTATACTAGGAAAATCACCTTCATTTAAAGCAGACTTTTCAGTCAAATACAAGGTCTGATCATTAGCTCAGGGCCCTTCTTCCCCTCATCCACATCTTGAAAAAATTACTAAATAAGGACAAAAATGTACCTGTATGGAAAAAAGTTAAAGTGGTCGTAAAGGTATTTTTTTTTTGTTTTAGATCTTCTATATGTGGGTCAAACATGTACAATTTATATATAATTCCTTAAAAATCGTATCATTTATATCATTATTTCCATACCCATTTTTAGGCATTCATCCTCGTCATTTTTTCAGTTTCCGGTTCGGGCAGGGGCCGTAGTGCGCTCCCGACCGCTGCGTCATCATCCGTAGTAAACTACATTTCCCCTGATGCATAGCAGCACCGTGCATGCGCATTGCCGCTTTTCCACAGTGCATCTCATTGCAGGGGCGGAGGAAAGGCGGGGCTGCAGTCCGGAGCTCCGCATTCCCATGCCAATCAAAGGGCATGGGAGGCGGAGCTATAGCAACATGCACGGCCGCGGGTCCCGTGCCTGTCAGCCTAGAATGCGTAACCACGCAGTCTTGTAGTCACAGTGCTGGGAGCGTGCACGATCGGGTGACCCATACAGAAGGTACAGAAGGCCCCTGTGAATAGGTCACCCATCTACAGGAAGGGCAGGAAGTGGGGAAAATGGCCCCCCATAAAAATAACTTCTACACTGAAATTAATGTTAAGGTTAGTAAACTATGAGTATGCAACTGCAAAGGGAAAGGATTAGACCAAAAAAAAATTAGGTTTTAATATCACTTTCAGCTGGCCATAGGCGGTTATTTTTTATTTTTTTGCATTCAGTGGGTTTAGGGAAACAAAATAACACATTCCCCTATCCACACAAACAAGGTGGATGGAGTACATAGTTACACAGTTAGTCAAGTTGAAAAATGACACAAGTCCATCCAGTTAAACCAAAAAAAAATTCATACAATCCCTATAGTTGATCCAGCGAAACGAGAAAAAGCATGATCCAGTTTGCTACAGCAGAGTAAAAAATTCCTTCCTGATCCCCCGAGAAACAATCGGATATCCCCTGGATGAACTTTACCTATAAATGTTAGTACAATAGGTGTTCTGTTGCATTAGGGTGTGCACCACAAAAGCGCAAACATGAGTGTGTGTGTGTGTGTGTGTGTGTATATATGTCAGAAGGGCAGGGGGCGGTGTCAGTAGGGCACAGATCAGTGGCAGTAGTTTATTTTTATTTTATTTTATTTTATTTTTTTCAATTTTTTGGGGTTTTTTTCAATTTTTTTTTACAATTTCTTTTAGGAGCCCTGCTGGGGTGCTTTGGTGAAATATCAGGGGTCTAAACAGACCCCTGATGTTTTGCTTCTGAGAAGACAACCCTTTCTCTGCAGCCAGGCAACAGGGGGAATCTGCACAGTACAGGGTGATTAGGGTGTGCCCAGGCACACCTGCCACCCTATGGTTAGTACCCAGTTAGATTTGTACATTTATGAAAGAATTCAGTCTTTTTTTAAAGCAATCTACTGAGCTGGCCAGAACCACCTCTGGAGGGAGTCTATTCCATATTTTCACAGCTCTTACCATGAAGAAGCTTTTCCATATTTGGAGATCAAATCACTCTCCTCTAGACGTAAAGAGTGCCTCCTTGTCCTCTGTGATGACCTTAATGTGAATAACTCCACACCAAGTTCACTATATGGACCACTTATGTATTTATACATGCTGATCATATCCCCCCTTAATCTCCTCTTCTCAAGAGAGAATACAATCAGTTCCTCTAATCTTTCCTCATAGCTGAGCTCCTCCATGCCTGTTATCAGTTTGGTTGCCTTTCTCTGCACTTTCTCCAGTTTCCCAATATCCTTCTTGAGAACTGGTGCCCAAAACTGAACTGCATATTCCAGATGAGGTCTTACTAATGATTTGTACAGGGGGGCAAAATTACGTCTCTCTCTCTGGAGTCCATTCCTCTCTTAAAGACAAGAAAGGACTTTGCTCGCTTTGGAAACCACAGCTTGGCATTGCATGCCATTATTAAGCTTATGATCTACCAAAACCCCCAGATCCTTCTCCACTATGGATTCCCCCAGTTGTACTCCCCCTAGTATGTACGATGCATACATATTCTTAGCCCCAAGTGCATAACTTTACATTTATCAACATTAAACCTCATTTGCCACATAGTTGCCCAATTAAACAGCACATTAAGGTTAGCTTGTAAATTGGAGACATCCTGTACGAATGTTATTCCACTGCATAGCTTGATGTCATCTGCAAACACTGAAATTATATTTTTAATCCCAGACCCTATATCATTTATAAAGATATTAAAAAGTAAGGGTCCCAATCAGGGGCATTGCTAGATCTACAAAAGATTTGGGGCTAGAGCCCATAGCAGCGAAGTAAAGAAAGTCATAGGCTTGGGTGGGCATACACATGTATATAATATATGTGTGTGTGTATATATATACACAGTATCTTTTCAGTATATCTTTTCATGTGACAACACTGAAGAAATGACACTTTACTACAATGTAAAGTAGTGAGTGTACAGCTTGTATAACAGCGTAACTGTCATGATGCCTGGGGACAGGTGACAGGTGCGCACCACTGGAGTGCAAATCACACCAAGGGCTGTGAAGCACACCACTAAGCTTGTGGACCTATAGCTGACTGCTGCTTATGAGTTCTGGCTGATACAGGAAGAGAGGCCCCTAGAGCACCGACACTGGAACACAGGGAGCTAGTGCATCGGTTTCCCCAGGGCGCGGAATCTAAGAGCCAGTGGGTGTTTGCCAGAGCCTCTAGTGGTGAGTATGGATTTGGCTGCAACTGGATCCAGGTCGTGGTCCCTGGGGTCACCTAGCTCACGCTCGCTGGCTACAGGTGAAAGAGAGGAAGCAGCGGCGCAGGAACAGCAAGAATAGTCAGGAGGTAATAGCCAAGGGTCAGGGCCACAAGCAGACAGGAGAAACAGAGAACAAGCAGAAGATCAGGGGATCAGGCAGGCAGGGATAGTCAGATAAGCCAAAGATCAGTACACGGAAGAAGACTCAGAGCAAACAATAGAACCAAACCACACACAAAGTCAAATACGGACACACGTTGATCAGCAATGCAGGCTTGCCCTGCCGGGTGTTATATCCTGTTCCCAATTAGGGCCTGGGGTGGAGACCAGCTGAGGAGAGCCCTAGTAAAACACACAAGTGAGGGAGGCCCGGCTTTTAACTGGACACATGCAGCAAGGTAGGCAACAGATAAGACATGAATGTTTGCTGTGGTTTCAAAACAGAATGTTTACTGTGGTTTCATGAAGACCTAGACACACGTCATAAAGGTTGAAACGCGTAGGGGACCTTATGCGGCCTATGGCTGCACAGTATGGCAATTTCCCTTCTTTTGTTTCTCTCTGCAGTTGACTTTATGTAAACACATGTCCCATTGCTGTGTAACCGGAGTTTTTTCTCTTTTTTGTTGTTTTTTGTTGCTTTAAAAACATTATCAAATTTTCCACATCAATTGATTATACAAATAAACTGTGATATACTTTTACAACTTAGTTGTTTGGATAATTACTTTCTTTTCTGCCGAAAAACCCTATTAGGGGATATGCTCTTAGACTTATCTGTAAAGTTAAAGGGGAAGGCAGAATCGATTTTGGTCTCTTAGTAGCACCTTTTCTTAGTAATTTAATGACTATTTTGGGTGGTTAAACACCCTACCCCCTTCGAAATTAGAGACCTACACAAATTTTTGAGCTACATGGTTACACTGCCTATTGGACATGCTTTGGTATAATGAATAATTGAACATCTGCTTTTTCTTGTGTTGTTTATCAATTGTATAATTTTTTGTTGTGCTGATAAATGATGGATGGCTTTCGAGGAGAGGATTGGGCCAACCTAATGTCTGGCTATGAGACAGATTTTGAACAAGGGGAACAAATTGACACCCAAATCACATCTCTTCTACAGAAACTCAATAAGGTATTAGAGAAAAAATCTGCATGCTTTTGGCATGTAAAAACATTTGAACGGTATATTCAGGAGAATATTAACCCCCTAGGCTTGCGAATTCAGATTTTTCCCAATATAGAACACATCAGTGATGAATGTAAAAAGGAATGGGAGGCAAATTTACAAAAATGCTCACAGGAAATGATGGCTATACTAATTAAAGAATATAACAAACAAATAGAAAGTTTGGACATAAAAATTAGCAACCTAGAAACAGCCTTGGCCCCTTTCGAACAGAACGTTCTGTTCATTAGACTATATGGCAAATTACAGGATGATCTTTCTAGATATAATAAAAGTATATTGCAAACAAAAGAAATTAAATTTTGGAGGGATAAAACTATGTTTTCTGAAGGGAAAGCGTATAAATGGAGCTCCCCTAACACATATTTGAAAGGCCATAGGACACACAAAGACCAGCAGCCCTTCGGCATGCAGGACCCTTCTAGACATTCCAATTACCGCGGCTTCCCTCACCGTGGACGACGGAGAGGGGGCCGTGGTCAAAAAGGATCCAACACACAAGACATACCTGTGTCACCGGAGAAGACTACGTTCACATAACCATGAGACACGTATTAGCCTTAGTCACAGGCATTGAGCAAAACTAGACAGAACACACAACCTAGGAAAAACTGGTGCCGGGGGAGAGGCAGCAGGTGCCACTCCCTTCGGCGCCATTAACCTTACAGATCTTCCCAGGACGTACGGCTTCCCGACGACCAGAAACACACAGGATACCGGAAAGTTTATACACAATCCCCTCGAGGTAAATATGCGAAAGGGAAGTCTTTTGTATCAAAATAGGGAGGT
>BLSH010100279.1:301834-324006 GCA_018402905.1 Glandirana rugosa | reverse complement strand
CACTTTAAGTTGGGGTTTGGCACAATTGCTTGCTATAGCCATTAGCAGGTAGCCTGCCGCCTGCCAACATACAGTATACAGGTGCTGGTCATATAATTAGAATATCATCAAAAAGTTGATTTATTTCACTGATTCCATTCAAAAAGTGAAACTTGTATATTATATTCATTCATTACACACAGACTGATATATTTCAAATGTTTATTTCTTTTAATTTTGATGATTATAACTGACAACTAAGGAAAATCCCAAATTCAGTGTCTAAGAAAATTAGAATATTACTTAAGACCAATAAAAAGAAAAGATTTTTAGAAATCTTGGCCAACTGAAAAGTATGAACATGAAAAGTATGAGCATGTACAGCACTCAATACTTAGTTGGGGCTCCTTTTGCCTGAATTACTGCAGCAATGCGGCATGGCATGGCGTCGATCAGTCTGTGGCACTGCTCAGGTGTTATGAGAGCCCAGGTTGCTCTGATAGTGGCCTTCAGCTCTTCTGCATTGTTGAGTCTGGCATATTGCATCTTCCTCTTCACAATACCCCATAGATTTTCTATGGGGTTAAGGTCAGGCGAGTTTGCTGGCCAATTAAGAACAGGGATACCATGGTCCTTAAACCAGGTACTGGTAGCTTTGGCACTGTGTGCAGGTGCCAAGTCCTGTTGGAAAATGAAATCTGCATCTCCATAAAGTTGGTCAGCAGCAGGAAGCATGAAGTGCTCTAAAACGTCCTGGTATACGGCTGTGTTGACCTTGGACCTCAGAAAACACAGTGGGCCAACACCAGCAGATGACATGGCACCCCAAACCATCACTGACTGTGGAAACCTTACACTGGACCTCAAGCAACGTGGATTGTGTGCCTCTCCTCTCTTCCTCCAAACTTTGGGACCCTTATTTCCAAAGGAAATGCAACATTTACTTTCATCAGAGAACATAACTTTGGACCACTCAGCAGCAGTCCAGTCCTTTTTGTCTTTAGCCCAGGCAAGACTCTTCTGAAGCTGTCTGTTGTTGTTCAAGAGTGGCTTGACATAAGGAATGCGACAGCTGAAACCCATGTCTTGCATACGTCTGTGTGTAGTGGTTCTTGAAGCACTGACTCCAGCTGCAGTCCACTCTTTGTGAATCTCCCCCACATTTTTGAATGGGTTTTGTTTCACAATCCTCTCCAGGGTGCGGTTATCCCTATTGCTTGTACACTTTTTTTCTACCACATCTTTTCCTTCCCTTCGCCTCTCTATTAATGTGCTTGGACACAGAGCTCTGTGAATAGCCAGCCTCTTTTGCAATGACCTTTTGTGTCTTGCCCTCCTTATGCAAGGTGTCAATGGTCGTCTTTTGTACAACTGTGAAGTCAGCAATCTTCCCCATGATTGTGTAGTCTACAGAACTAGACTGAGAGACCATTTAAAGGCATTTGCAGGTGTTTTGAGTTAATTAGCTGATCAGAGCGTGGCACCAGATGTCTTCAATATTGAACCTTTTCACGATATTCTAATTTTCTGAGATACTGAATTTGGGATTTTCCTTAGTCGTCAGTTATAATCATCAAAATTAAAAGAAATAAACATTTGAAATATATCAGTCTGTGTGTAATTAATGAATATAATATACAAGTTTCACGTTTTGAATGGAATTAGTGAAATAAATCAACTTTTTGATGATATTCTAATTATATGACCAGCACCTGTATATGTATATTCATCTTTTACCTACCAGTCTGTGTAGTCTTTTTAGCGAGTACACAAAAATAGCTGGCCAAAATAAACACAATTTTTTTTGCAGGAAAAGACACATATGCAATTAAGCCATGTATTAGCTTTTTGCCTGGAGTTCCACTTTAAGACATTTGTTTTTAATTGTTGCTCATAGGAAGCGCCAAAATCAGAGGGGACCTGATGGCCAGGCAGAGGTACTTGATATACTCCTGTGTGTAAAATTCCTATATAACAGTCATTTAGCATTTCTTCACTTAGTTACTGACTTGGTCTTTTGGTTCCCCATAATTGTAGTTTCGGAGGTGAGACTATTGGTGAAGATATGCGCACTGCTTTTCAATTTTTGATCAGAAACACACTTCTCTGCCAGTAGGTTCCTTCATACAGTTTTTGAAAGCTTTACCAAGCACAAATAAAATTGATATGAGAACATTTTAATTAAATGTGTCAGTTTGATATCACATTGGTGAATTCCTGTTGGATAGGCTCTGTTTTTTTTCCTTCTTTGTTTTTAATCTGATGCCAACATTTGTTTTTCAAATTTAATATGAAAAAGCTGTAATTTCTGTTGTGGGACAATATTAGTCTGCACTAAATTATCATGACCTTCAAGGGTGAAATGAGAGAGCATTGCTAGGAGGTAATCACCGTAGGCAAGCTAACAATTAAATATTTTACACCGACTGAGCATCAGCAAAATGAGCATAAATTCTTTTGCTTTTGACCTGAAAAGCCTTTCCATGTAACAAATGTCCTTTTGGGCAACAAAACTAGGACAGTATCAATAAAGTGTATGGATAGCCAAAACCTTTTTGTTTGGCTAGATGGTGAAGAGAAGTGTTAGGATCCATGTCAAGTTTTTATTGCTCAGTACATACTGTATATATATATATATATATATATATATATATATATGAGATGATAGATCTCCTGTTGTTTATAACTGATTTTATGAGTGGCTTGTTCAATCAATAAAATTCCTGAGCTTCGGTGAGGCTACTCACATATACTACAGTGCCCCCATCGGTAGTTCTGCAAGAAGTCCAAGAGTGTTAGAGAAGCAGTGGGAGTGCCACACCATACGTCATGAAGTCCAAAGAAAATCTTCAATTTTATTAGTTTTATTCTTTTCAATAAAGAGAAATAGGAGATTACAAACACATGTCACTTAGTTTTACATCAGCAAGGCACTAACATTCAGAACAGGAGTTGACAGTAATAGGGATATTGCACAGCAATGAATAACCTGCAGATTAATTTAAGTTACAGAAAGTAGGAGCTGAGCCCCGACAAGCCTTCTTGCTATGTAGCAAAGAGTCAGTGACAGGGCTAAAGGGGCCTGTCAGTCTAGTGGTATCATCGTTGATTCAAATCCTTCTCTAGGGTGAACTGTATGTCACTGTTCCATAAGCAGGAACCATTATCTCCCGGAAGGAGACATACGTTGAGGAAGCTCCAAGATCAACAGTAAAGGAAAAACTGAAAAAAGGGGAAAGAGAAGAAAGAAAAATAAGAGGAAAATATATCTCTCCTCTAGCTAGAAACCTGCCCTTTCTGTCCATCCCACTGAGTTAAGTCTAAACAGGAGATGGCATATAATGTAACCAAGAATTCCAGACTCTCTTGGACCTTGTCTTTATATCCTGTAAAATACTGACCAGTTTTTCATAGGGTGCAATTTAGAAAATTTTATTTTTTCATCACAGCGATGTTCACTACAGAGGATTTTCATGCCTTCGCTATGGATATTTTAGCAGCCAGGACTATGTAAAAAACGAGTATCTGTGAGTGTCTGGGGGTGTCGGCAATTGATTCATTTAGCAGGTTGGTGTGGTGGTGTCTGGAAACATTGATACCAGTGACAGAGAGTATCATTATGAATATTCTTGTCCAGTAGAACTTGATTTTAGGGCACATCCAGCAAAGGTGGTACATTGTACCTGGTGCCATATCACCTAAAATGTGATGAAGAGGCATTGGTATACATTTTGGCAAATATATTGGGCACAGGTACCAGTGGGGGAGGATTTTGTAATTGTTTTCAGCAAAGGCTATGTTCAATATAGCCCTGGGTATGCATATGGTCCATTCATTCCAATCCTCCTGGCTGATATCTGAACCCAAATCGAGTCCAAAATTTTTTTAGGTAATTCACGTTAGAGGGTGCATAACAAAATGATATCAGTGCCAATAATGAAGTGGTTTCCTAGTATCATTTTAGAGTAGATTTTATTATTCAATCATCAGTAATAGCCCTCTTAAAGTGGTTCTAGGTTTTTTACCATCATGCATTCTGGGCCCTGTTCTGTGTGTCTTATGGACACACACAGCAGTGCTTGAGAGAAAGTGTGCATGAGTGCCCATATAGCAAGTGACTTGTTATGGGGGTCCCAAAAAGAGGAGGATTGGGGCAGCTCTGTGCGAAACCATTGCACAGAGCAGGGGAATAAAAGAGGTATGTTTTTGTATTTAAATTTTTTTTTTTAAAGAAGAACTCTATAGAAAAAAAATCTTTAATTTTGGATGTAAGGGGGGGGGGGGGGTTAGAATTTTTTTCACCATCTATGTCCCATTGCAGAGATTTCCTATTACTTCCTGTCCCATAGCAGAACAGGGAGTGAGAAAAAATCCCTGCAAATTAAGGGAATTCCTTGGGGACCCCAGTGTCCGCATTGGAAGATTTCCCCTCTATTACTTTTGATGGGAAAACCCAAAAGTTTGTATTTTCTTTTCTTTCACTTTCAATTATAACAGTAAACAGGACAAATACAGAGGGTGAAGCTCTCCAATGGGGACACAGAAAGCAATAACAGGTGTTTTAATCCCTCTCCACTCTATGCAAAACTAAAAAAAAGGTTTACCTTTAGGCCCCTTTCACACTTGTGCGACTTGTCCTGAGACTTCAGACAGCAAAGTCGCGTGACCAGTCGTTCCCCATGATTTGCAATGACAACCATTCATATATGTACGGTTTCAAGTCCTGCCGACTTCAAAGTCCCTGCACTACTCTGGTCTGACTTTCATGCGAGTTGAGGTCCATAGACTTCAAGTTTGCACAGGCATTCCCTGAAATTGCATCATAATCACGTCAAAACCGCCTCAAAATCGCGTCAAAATCATGCCCGCAAAATCGAGCCAAAATCACGTCCAAAATTGTGTGACTTTCAAGTAGCGGCAGTGTTAAAGGAGCCTTAGTTGTACTTTAATATCACTATGAGTCTCAGTTCACATTGGGGTGACTTGTCAGTCTGACAAGTCACACTCCATTCAGTGCAATAGAACCATTCTAATTGGAGCGACTCATGTCGAAAAGGTTCCTGCACTATTTGGGGGCAACTTCGGAGTGCCTTGCATTGACTTCTATTAAAGTTGTTTGCAAGCCGTGTTGAAGTTGCGATGTGCGGGGCGGCTTCAGAGTCGAGCCCAGAGAAGCTGCCCCAGTGTGAACCGAGCCTAAGTGTTTTACAAGTTCATGATCAATTTGCTTTAATTTGTGGTTATTTTATTCCTTTTTCTGCCATGCACAGCTGCACCAGATTTTGCACTCTTTAGTTTTAGTAAATCCACCCCAATATGTTTCAAAGTGTCTGCCTTATCAGGAATGTTTGTTTACAACATTTGTCCTTGAAGCAAGATAAAGTAATTAAAGCGGAGTTCCACCCAAAAGTGGAACTTCCGCTTTAAGGGAAGGTGACCCCCCCGACATGCCACAATTGGCATGTCTATTTTTTTGGGTAGTGACCAGGGACACTGTTTTCGGTTGGCCGCATTGCTGGAACGAGGAACAGGTGAGTGTCCGATTGTTAAAAGTCAGCAGCTACACCTTTGGTAGTTGCTGACTTTTAACTGGGTGGAACTCCGCGTTAATATAAAGTTGAATCTGGTTTGTCTAACAGATAATACCAAAGAATCGGACCATAAAAATATTCTATTAGCAGTAGTGATGGCCAAAAAATGCCAGAAATCTCAAGCAAGAAATATTTCTTCCCAATCTCAACAATATTCTTAACAATTATTGGGCATCATTTGCTGATTCTCATAAATACTATGACCATACCACCGATGATGTCATTGTAAAGAGGTCTCAACCATTTAGGACAACAGATATTATACCTATGTACAACATTGGCAAGGATAATGTATTTGAATGCATCCATTGCAATCTTTTGATTGTTTCCTTTCATTTGTTTTATTTCAGAAAGCTGCATTGTACAAGGAACTACATTCATCTGAATTTGTTCCTCTCATTTATTTTGAAAGCTATTTCTGTATTAGTGAAGGATGATTTTTTATACTCCAGTTCATATTCCTGTCCCGACTCTCTGGTAATTACATTTTCTGCATTACATGTGATAGAGCCAATGGTTACTGTAAAATGTCTGTAAACAAGGATGTTTTTGGGCAGAATATAGCATTTAAAAAGCTATTTTTTTCCAATAAAGGGGCAATAATAATTGGAATGCACATTATTGTTTAGGCAGAGCAGGAATTCACAGGTTGACCACATCTGCCCCAGCCTCCTTGATGAAATATCCCGAGAATCCAGATTGTATATATTTAGCAAAATGAAAGTATTAAAGTCTGCTGCCCAAGTTGCATTAGAAAGATCAATGTTTACTGTCTTTTCATTGGCCACATTCAACCTCAGAATGTAATGGCCAAGACTAGTAATTAATAAAGTAATTAATAAAGCCACTGCTAGTAAATCTTTATTAATAGACAGAGATTAGACAGACAGATACAGTATCTCACAAAAGTGAGTACACCCCTCACATTTTTGTAAATATTTTATTATATCTTTTCACGTGACAACAGTGAAGAAATTACACTTTGCTACAATGTAAAGTAGTGAGTGTAGAGTTTGTATAACAGTGTAAATTTGCTGTCCCCTCAAAATAACTCAACATACAGCCATTAATGTCTAAACCGCTGGCAACAAAAGTGAGTACACCCCTAAGTGAAAATGTCCTAATTGGGCCCAATTAGCCATTTTCCCAAACAAGTCATGTGACTCGCTAGTGTTACAAGGTATCAGGTGTGAATGGGGAGCAGATGTGTTAACCACTTGCCGACCGCCAACCGCAGGTTGACGGCGTCAAAGTGGTGCGATATCGCAAATCGCCGTCATCTGACGGCGGCTGCGAGATCGCGCACTGTGAGCGCGCGCGCCGCCTGAGGCGCGCCCGCGCACTCACTGTGTTCGGGGAGGACCAGGGAGCGGGTGCGGCGGCCTCGATCACCGCCGGCTACCCACGATGCCCCCCCGGAGTGAAAGAACGGAGGTCCGTGTATGTAAACACGGACCTCCGTTCTGTGAAGGGGGAAGGGCTGTGATCACAGCCTTCCTCTACACAGAAACTGTGATCACTTCCCTTCCCCTGCTAGGGCAGTCCCCCCACAGTTAGAACACGCCCAGGGAACATAGTTAACCCTTAGAGCTCCCCCTGCAGGTTAACTCCTTCACTGCCAGTGGCATTTACACAGTAATCAGTGCATTTTTATAGCACTGATCGCTGTATAAATGCCAATGGTCCCAAAAAAGTGTCAAAATGATCCGACATGTCCGCTGAAATATCGCAGTACCGCTAAAAATCGCAGATCGCCGTCATTACTAATAAAAAATAAAAAATAAATAAAACCCCCAGAAATTAATTCTCATCATCCGTAAACGCGGCCACTTTTGCGCAAACCAATCAACGCATATTGCGATTTTTTTATCGCAAATATGAGGAGGAATATAAATCGGCCAAAAACGGTGAAAAAAGGTTTTTTTGTATTTTTTTTTTGGATTTGTATTTTAGCAAAAAGTAAGAAATTTGGGTTTTTTTTGCAAAATTGTCGCTCTTCTTTTGTTTATAGCGGCGATCAGAAATCACGCAGCGATGATCAAATACCACCAAAAGAAAGCTCTGTTTGTGGGGAAAAAAGGACGCAAATTTTGTTTGGGTACAATGTCGCACGACCACGCAATTGTCAGTTAAAGCGATGCAGCGCCGAATCGCAAAAAGGGCTCTGGTCCTAAAGTGTGAAATCCTTCCGGGGCTGAAGTGGTTAAATTTGGTGTTATCGCTCTCACTCTCATACTGGTCACTGGAAGTTCAACATGGCACCTCATGGCAAAGAACTCTCTGAGGATCTGAAAAAAATTATTGTTTCTCTACATAAAGATGGCCTATAAGAAGATTGCCAAGACCCTGAAACTGAGTTGCAGCATGATGGCCAAGACCATACAGCAGTTTAACAGGACAGGTTCCACTTAGAACAGGCCTCGCCATTGTTGACCAAAGAAGTTGAGTGCTCAGCGTCATATCCAGAGGTTGTCTTTGGGAAATAGATGTATGAGTGCTGCCAACATTGCTGCAGAGGTTGAAGGGGTGGAGGGTCCGCCTGTCAGTGCCGTCAGACCATACGCCACACACTGCATCAAATTGGTCTGCATGGCTGTCATCCCAGAAGGAAGCCTCTTCTAAAGATCATGCACAAGAAAGCCCGCAAACAGTTTGCTGAAGACAAGCAGACTGAAGGCATGGATTACTGGAACCATGTCCTGTGGTCTGATGAGACCAAGATAAACTTATTTGGTTCAGATGGTGTCAGGCCTGTGTGGCGGCAACTAGGTGAGGAGTACAAAGACAAGTGTGTCTTGCCTACAATCAAGCATGGTGGTGGGAGTGTCATGGTCTGGTGCTGCATGAGTGCTGCCGGCACTGGAGAGCTACAGTTCATTGAGGGAACCATGAATGGCAACATGTACTGTGACATACTGAAGCAGAGCATGATCCCCTCCTTTTGGAGACTGTGCCGCAGGGTAGTATTCCAAACAAACCTCCAAGATGACCACTGCCTTGCTAAAGAAGCTGAGGGTAAAGGTGATGGACTGGCCAAGCATATTTTCAGACCTAAACCTTATTGAGCATCTGTGGGGCATCCTCAAAACGGAAGGTGGAGGAGTGCAAGGTCTCTAGCATCCACCAGCTCCGTGATGTCGTCTACAGTGGCAACCTGTGAAGCTCTGGTGAACTCCATGCCCAAGAGGGTTACGGCAGTGCTGGAAAATAATGGTGGCCACACAAAATATTGACACTTTTTCACTTAGGGGTGTACTCACTTTTGTTGCCAGCGGTGTAGACATTAATGGCTGTGTGTTTATTTATTTTGAGGGGACAGCAAATTTACACTGTTATGCAAGCTGTACACTCACTACTTTATATTGTAGCAAAGTGTAATTTCTTCAGCGTTGTCACATGAAAACAATAAAATATTTACATACATGTGAGGGGTGTACTCCCTTTTGTGAGATACTGTAGATAGATAGATAGCCAAGAGTTTGTGAAAACAGGGGCATCACACCCATATTGTTAAAACTATGGGAAGGACCCTCCAAATTATTGAGTACTAAGACATTTTAGACAATAGCGGCTTCCAACCTGGTGCCTACAATGTGAGGAATTCCCTTTTTAATTCTGGCACGACTGCACTTCTATGAACAGAGTCCATAAAGATATGCTTTGACAACTCGGGTGTGTAGAAATTTGGGTGTCCTACACAGATTTTTGACCTCGACGCCTTTGCCATAAATTGGATTGTTGATTGCAAGCCAGGTCTTCTCAAGCAACAATAGTACCTGACCTCACAAATGCTTTTTTTTTGGCTAAATGGGCGTGTCTTCCTACAGACACACTCCAGAAACCTGTGCAAAGCCTCCCCAGAAGAGTGAAGGCAGTTGTAGCCGCAGAAGAGGCTGGGGGCAACTCCATAGTAGTGGCCATGGTTTTGATGGGTAGGATAGGTTTGATGTCAGGTATTAAAAAACGTTAGGCTATATACTATGGATAGATGGATTTTTTTAAAAATGTAGAAGAAATACATTCATATACATTGCATACTCTAGTGTCTGCATACTGTACAGACCACAATTCTACATTTAAAAGTAACTATGAATGTTAACTTTTTCTGTTACAGATTGGCTGCAAGATTATTTTGGTGTTTGTTCATTATTGTGTGACAGCAAATTTCTACTGGTTACTGGTAGAAGGACTTTACCTACATACACTTCTTGTGGTGATCTTCTCTCCAAACAGACATTTTACTATATACCTGTTTATTGGATGGGGTATGATTGCTTTACAAATTCTTACTTTGCTTTACAATGTACATTCTAAAGGATGGGTATATCTGAATGTATTGCCAGTTACATTGTCTCACCATTGTAGTGATGATGGAAGCAAAACAGGATTTATTTGTAACAATAACCAGTTTTGATGCTTCTTATTTGAAACCATTTGGGGAAAACTGCTTACAAGAAAACTCTAATTAGTGATATTGGGTATTATTTTAACTTTTAAGAAATTTACATTTTTAAATTGGTGTTTTCTATAACTTTTCTACAATGTATATTTTTTTTGTTTTGATTTTTTACAAATACACATTTGATAAAGGGTGAACTAGTGACTATGATGGGTTATTAAAGACAATGCATAGGAGAAGCTCTCTGATTGAAATTTAAATTAACCCTTCTAATGAGAGCAGAGGGGGATAGTGGGGAAAAAGTAATTGCTCTGTTAATTATACTAGCCTAATATAGGTATAGACATAACAGCTTAATTGAGCTTGGATGCCTGTCTTACAAACTCAAGTAATTTCACCAAAGGTCCTGTGCAGTTCTGTGAGTAATCTTGTTACAGGAGATGGAGAATTATGATTCTTAAAGTGGAGTTCCTTACCTGTTCTGGATTCCAGCGATGTTGGCACTCCAGCTGATGTTTCCATCGGCTCTCAGCTGCTGCCACCGCCATTCGTAATAAGGGAACCCGGCAGAGAAGCCTTGCGGCTTCACGGCTGGTTCCCTACTGCACATGCGTGAAGCGCAATGCGCCCTCTTACTGGCCCGGCAGCAGGGGAAGGAGGAGGGGCCGAACTTATGATGTACCTTGCGCAGCAAGGTCTGATGGAAGTGGACAGGTACCCACTCCCCCCCCCCCCCAAAAGGTGCCAAAGGTGGCACCGGAGGGGGGAGACAGATAAGCAGAGTTTCCACTTATGGGTGGAACTCCGCTTAAAAGATGCTGATTGCAAATCATTCCCCAATTGCAGAAAATGGTTGCTACGGTTCAGAAAATATGCATTTGAGTTTGACAGCTTTAGGATCAAAAACATGATATGCAAAGGTCATTTTTAATTTATAAAATTATAAAATGTCTTGTGCAGCAATTCTACAGTATATTACATTTTACAGAACTGTAGCTACACTTTAATACAACTATATAGACAGCAAATGCAAAAGATGCATATTTTGTCCTGAATTAAAATATGTTATAGTGACACAACATTTTGGTCTTGTATACAGTGGGGTTGATTTACTAAAGGCAAATAAACTGTGCACTTTGTAGGGTGTAGTTGCACTCTGCAAGTGCAGTTGCTCCAAAGCTTAGTAAATGAGCTAAAGCTTCACTTTGCAAAGAATACCCAATCACGTGCATACAAAAAAAAAGAAAAATAGCATTTTTGCTTGCACGTAATTGGATGATGGAAGTTAGTAGAGCTTATGCTCAGTTACTAAGCTCTGGAGCAACTGCACTTTGCAAAGCGGACAATCCATTAGACTTTAGTAAATCAATTGACTTTGATTACTTTTTTCTTCCTTAGGTATCCCCACCATATGTATTATTGTATGGATTGTGACAAGAATTTATTTAGAGGACACTGGGTAAGCATACCTTTTTTTTCTATGAGCTAAAATCAAAATATAAACAGGTTACCATACACACATTTATAAAGAGTAATTCATTTATTTTAACATTAGGTTTTGTTTAATTCTCTTTAACTCTGAAGTTTGCCTCTGCTACAGTACTAAAGCATGTCTAAATAGCTTATAGGTCCTTAGATGTGGTGGAGTTAGTTTTTTCATTTTAACCTGGTATCCCTGCTAATATCTCACTTCCTCTGCTAATGTGACAACCATAATGAGCAGGATTGTCACCCTTGGACAGGGAATGTGCCAGGGCTACATAACACTGTCTTAGGACTACATACCACTTCCCTCTCTTCTCCATAACAGGGGGGAGGTGTTTTGATATATTAAATATTAGCTATATAGATATATTAGATATATTAAAGCACTTTCAATGCCAAATTGAATACACCAAAAGGGAGCAAATACATTTATTGTTAAAAGGCAGCACACACTTTATAAATATTTTAGTGTTGCGCTTAAATTATGAATACCAATGTGATCTAAGTGAAAATAAGATGCATAAATCTTAAATTACCATAGATATATGATTAAGTAGTTAAATGTCACCAATGATGTGCAACGGATATGTGTAAAACGTAGGGTACCAATAATACACATAAACTAATATAGACCCCTGGTATCAATAACTATAGGTAATACTTCCATAGATGGTGCAAAATCTTGTGCACTCAAAAAACAAAAAAACAGTCTTAAAAGTCAGAGTTGAAGAAAGAAATTCCAAAAGGTAGTGATAAATGTGGTGAAGAAACATGAATCCAAATCCAGTGACTTTCCGGTGCTGTGATAAACAGAAAGAGTAACAAGATGGGTTCTTACCAGAACAGTTGAGTTCATATGGCTGTACGATCAGCGAACCGACCAAGCGTTATGTGGGATCACTCCCAACCGTGGTAATCGAATCTCCACCGGTGACCTGATCTACCGACTGCGACAAAGAGCGATCCACCAAAGGCTCACAGGACTCCATCACAGGGCAACCAATACATATGGAGAAAAGAAGCTCCACATAGTATATTAACTGGTAACACATTTTATTAAAATTAGGTGCATTCAACGGTATTTAAAAGCCATCAATAACAGAGTTAAAACAGCTGCGATAGGCACATGGACCTCACTCTCACACGGGTGAGCTCCATGTGCCTATCGCAGCTGTTTTTAACTCTTTTATTTGCGGCTTTTAAATACTGTTAAGTGCACCTACTGTTGAGTGCATGGGAAAAAAAACGGACAGGCTGGTTGTACTGAAGTCGGTCGATGGATCAAAATTAGTACAACCAACCTGCCCATAGCTGGATCAAAATTAGTTGGGCTCTTGCTAAATTGGCTGAATTTCGATCCATGTATGGCCAGCCTTAGAACAGTAGTATACGTTTCTAAAAAAGCTATAGCTGCAATACGCACTTTAAAGTGGTTGTATACCGCTGGACATTTTTTTTCCTGCAAAGTAAAGTCATAATGTGCTAGTATGCATTGCATACTAGCACATTATGTTAAACTTAACTGAAAATGAAGCTGTTCCAGCGGATCGTTGTCAATGATGGGTTTGCTGGAGGACTTGGAAGGAACGGAACCGGAGGCCTCCTGACTGCATGTAATTTAAATATTTCCTAAATGGTGCAAGTTTAGGAGATATTTACACTACCTATAGGTAAGCCTTATTATTGGTAAATGTTAGCAGAGGAAGTTTACTTCCTTTTTAAGTCCTCCCCAGAAAGATTGTATGTCAACTAGATGGCCTTTATTTTCACCTGGTCATCCTGTCAGTAGCACGCTTCCTGTCCTAGGCTGAGAACACTGCTCCTCCATAGATACAATACAGTGAGTGAACACTATAATACAGGACTGACAAAACTTCCTAAGATTTCAGAGCAACACAAGCAGAGTGCCCAGGAAGTTACACGCTCACTGGACTTCTAGTAGGATTTTATGCATACAACAATAATACTTTTAGTGGTATATTTATCCTACCAAAAAGGAGGGGAGAAAAGAGAGAAGTTAGGGTTTACATACATTTTAACTTTCTCCCTTACCAATAAACTGTAATAATTTGTCAATACACACAACCCCTAATCTTGTTCAAGTATTTTATTAAAGATTATCAGAAAACATTGAGTGTAATATATAAAGAAAAAAGAAAGTTTTACATGGTTCAGTTAAGATAATCTTATTACAGGAAAGTATATTACTAGTCTAATATGACATTTCAATGAGTAAAACTGTTTAGTTAAAAAAAAAAAATCAAAACAAATCCATGCAGTAAATGAATAATATTCAGTCTAAACAAGAGTCTACCGTATATAAATACATTTATGTAAAGTCGCTGATATATCTGGTGCTCTATCAATAATTGAATATTATGTTTAATCTGCTGCTGATTTGGGGCCTATTAACAGCATAGTATTATGGTATGTCAGCCAAATATAATGAACATTACCTGAATAAAAAAAATAACATGCATAAAAGAGGAGGGAGAAGGGTTTACAGAAAAGAATGGAAAGAAACACAGAAGAAGAAGGGATAGAGGGTCCTGAAGGTGGTGCAAGGGGGTAAAGGTGTATCTATACATTAGATCAGGGCTCAAAATTTCAAGTCCTGAGCTAGTAGCCAGGCCTTAAGGGTTACTCGCCACCAGTTGCCCCACCCAACCCCTACCATGGCCCGCCCTAATCCCACCCCTATACACGCAATCATAAATTCTCTTGAAATGACACTTAAATGTTTTATGCAGAATCGATTTACACAAATAAATATTAACAACAACTTTATCAGTGCAGCCTCACCCATGCCCATTCAGTTCAGCCTCACCTGTGCCCATCAATGCAGCCTCACCCATGCCCATCAGTGCAGCCTCACCCATGCCCATCAACGCAGCCTAACCCGTGCCCATCAATGCAGCCTAACCCATGCCCATCAACGTGGCCTCGCCTGTGCCCATCAACATGGCATGACCAGTGCCCACCAACACAGCCTCATCTGTGCCCATCATTGTGGTGTGACCAGTGCCCACCAATGCAGCCTCACCTGTGCCCATCATCGCAACGTGACCAGTGCCCTCCCATGCAGCCTCATCTATGTCCATCATTGCAGCCTCACCAGTGTCCATCTTTGCAGCCTCACTGTGCCCATATTTGCAGCCTCACCAGTGTCCATCTTTGAAGCCTAACCAGTGTCCATTTTTGCAGCCTTACTGTGCCCATCTTTGCAGTCTCATCGGTGTACATCTTTGCAGCCTCACCTGTGTCCATCTTTGCAGCCTCACTGTGCCCATCTTTGCAGACTCACCTGGGCCCATCTTTGTAGCCTCACCAGTGTCCATCTTAGCAGCCTTACCAGTGTCCATCTTTGCAGCCTCACCAGTGTCCATCTTTGCAGCCTCACCTGTGCCCATCTTTGCAGCCTCACTGTGCCCATCTTTGCAGACTCACCTGGGCCCATCTTTGTAGCCTCACCAGTGTCCATTTTTGCAGCCTTACCAGTGTCCATCTTTGCAACCTCACCAGTGTCCATCTTTGCAGCCTCACCTGTGCCCATCTTTGCAGCCTCATCTGTGCCCATATTTGCAGCCTCACCTGTGTCCATCTTTGCAGCCTCACCTGTGCCCATCTTTGCAGCTTCACTGTGGAGAGAAGAGGAAGAAAGAGGGCGGCCGATCCATCATAGGGGAAGAGAGTGCCATAGAACACTCCCTGGCATTGGACCGGCATTCTGTCTGTCACAGGCACAGTGTCAGGATCTGTGTGTGATGGTGAGCGGAGTGGAACGGACTGCAATTGTAAACTGTTACAGAGCTCACTCCCTGCTCTGTAATCAAGCATAGAATCCTCAATCTCTATGGCGCTCTCTTCCCCTATGATGGATCGGCCGCCCTCTCTCTTCCTCCACGCTCTCCCCAGTGAGGCTGCCGGCAGGGCTCAACTCCCCCCCCCACCCCCACCCCCAGAAAGCCAAGCTCGCCAGTCCTCATTTTCCACCTTGTTAAAAGTACTTGGTCTTCAAAGTCTGGTGGTAAGCAGTGTTAAATCCATGGTTTCAATAGATTATTAAACTTGTTTAAGCTGTTTTCATCTAAATCTTCCATCTTTGCATGTAACAGAATTTGATTCATTCTATATTTAGTTTTGGCTACGTTCAAAGTAGGTGCTTTCCAAGCTTTAGCTATAGTCTATAGTTTAGCAGCTGTTAAGAGCTGTATTAATAATTTAAATTGTTTCCGTTGTAGAAATTCCGGTCTAAGGTTTAGAAGGGCCAGTGCCAGTTCTGGTGTAAGAGTACTTTCAAACATCACTAAGGCAATCGTGAAAATAGATTTCCAAAATTTTTGTACCACTGGACAATTCCACCAAATGTGTAAATGTGTACCCAGCTCTGAACAGCTGCGAAAACAGGAGCCGAGTGGTCCTGAACATATTTAGAGATTCTAGCTGGAACTAAGTACCAGCATGTGAGTACTTTGTATGCAGTCTTGACTGCTGTTACATTCGATGAAGAAGATTTTGTTATTGACCATATCTTATTTTGCTGTATCAATAGTGCGACCCAGATCATTTTCACATTTGGCCACATATGAGGATGGGGATGCATTCGGTTTAGTGAGCAATTGAACAAAGAGTGTTGAAATCCTTCCCCTACTATGCGTATCTTTCAAAAAAAATTTTTCGAACAATGATAGTTTTGATAAGGCAATCTTTGTGTTAAAAAAAATAATTTGTAAATAACCAAATATTTCAGATTGGGGGAGCCCATAGGACATAAATATGGAAAAGGTAAAATTGATGTATCCAAAACCATATTATGTAAATATGAAATACCAGCCCTTGATCAGGCCCGGAAGGTCATGGGGATGTCCATGCTGGATAAAAGGCCGGATTTCTGTAAAATGAAAGGAGTGGGAAATAAGAAATGAGCCGGGATGGATATTGGTAGAACACTGAATAGATATAAACATTTCGGAAGGATGCCCATTTTGATTAAAATGGTAGTAAATCATTTACAGCCAAGGAAGCTGCCATCTTGGTCTCTGTTTAATCTACAACTGCCATGATGCTGCACATGTGATCAGCTATGATGGATGGTTTGACAGTTTGGTTTAGGACACAACCAATGGGAAATGTAACTGGTTTTTAAACTGTTAAATGGATAGGTTTACTACTGCTTTAAATTGATTTTCCAGAACCAGAGAGTGGGATGGATGGCCATCTTGAAAATAAACTTGTGGTTTGTTTCAATAACGAAATGTTCAATGCTGCTGATTTCTGAGTATTAACTTTAAGACCAGAAATAGCTGAAAACCTGTGTAGAATATTCATAAGATTGGGTATGTGGGGAAGATAAGAATAGAAGAATATCATCTGCAAATAAACATAGCTTGTGGTGATACCCGCCTAGTTCTATACCTGTAATAGAAGGTTCATTACTAATTTTCTGGGCCAATGGTTCAATAAGTAGGGCTAAACTACGGATACTGGAAGCCTGTGCTAGCATTTCTCCTGCGGTGTTGCTATCAGTGTGGGAAGAGTGGGCGAAGAGGGTTGCATTGACAATCCAACGCAATGGAGAGCACATTGAACACATTTTATAAGTGGTCAGAAACTTGTAAATAACTCATGAAAGAATAAAGTTACGTTAAAACCAAGCACATCATTGTTTTTCTTGTGAAATTCCCAATACGTTTGATGTGTCACATGACCCTATTTCTATTGAAAAAACAAAAGTTGGATTCAAAATGGCCGACTTCAAAATGGCCACCATGGTCACCACCCATCTTGAAAAGTTTCCTCCCTCACATATACTAATGTGCCACAAACAGGAAGTTAATATCACCAACCATTCCCATTTTATTAAGGTGTATCCATATAAATGGCCCACCCTGTATAACACAGCAATCCACTGTAGGAAGTGAGAGCCTAAGCCCCATTTCTGCAAAGTAAAATGCACATAAGACCATGATCTGGAATCAAATGCTTTTTTTAACGTCTAAAGAGAGAAAACAGGATGGGATGCGACGTGTTTTAGCAATGTGAGATAAAAGGACCGCTCGAAGGATATTATCACTGGCTTGCCAAACGGCATGAAACCTATTTGGTTGTGATTTAAAAGATTTCCTATAAATGTGTTCAATCTAGTAGCAAGAACCTTAGCTAAAATCTTGATGTCTAGGTTCAACAAGGAAATAGGACGATAATTCGACCAATTGAATCATCGGTATGGGGTTAGAGAAGTATTCATATAATCGCTGTCAAAGTTTCCTGTCTAAAAGGGTGTCCTTTGAGTACAAAAATATAGAGTAGAGAACCCATCAGGACCGGGTCTCTTATTAAGTTTCAACATTTTTATAGCATTGAACACTTCATTAGCCGAGATCTGATCCTCTAACAAGTCTACTTGTATTTGAGATAATGGGGGAAGACAGATATGGGAGAAAAAAATCACCTGCCTTAGAGATATCCATCTCACTATCAGGTGAATATAATGTAGCTAAGTGTGATCTAAACTTTTGGAGTATTTTCACTGGATCATTAGAATACATGTTTCTGGATATCTTAAGGCGAATTTGCTTAGAGGGTTTTTGGAAGTGTGTGGGCCATAAGAGTGCTAGGTTTATTTTCCTTAATGTAATAATTATTACATGCTCTTTTAAGTGTTTTGTCAGCAGATTCTGTAAGAAATATATCAAACTTCAGTTTGGCCATGTCTAATTTAAGTTTTAATTTTGGAGAAGGGTTATTATAAAATGCCATATAACATGCATTAAAGTCTGCTTCTAAATTAATATACATGGTTTTACAATCTCTATTTACCACTTCCACACCGCCCAACATATATTCACGGCGGCAGTGTGGATGTGTAGCGCGAATCGCCGTAAAAAAGCTGCGATCTGCGGATGGCCGCTAGGGGGCATGCCCGCCGTACTCCTGAGGAGTGTGCCCGCGGCTCTGGCGGACCCGATGTCCGCCGGCGAGCTGCGATGAGTGGCCACAGCCAAAGAACGGGGAACCGCCGATGTAAACATGGCGGTTCCCCACTCTGTCAGTGCAGGCATAGGAGATCTACTAATCCCTGTCACTGGGATCAGTTAGATCTCTTATGCCCATGGTAGCCCAGTCCCCCCACAGTGAGAACACACCCAGGGAACACTGTTAACCCCTAGATCTCCCCCTGCAGGTTAACCCCTTCACTGCCAATGACATTTATACAGTAATCAGTGGACATTTAAATTTCTGATCGCTGTATAAATGTCATTGGTCCCAAAAAAGTGTCAAAATGGTCCAACATGTCCGCTGCAATATCGCAGTACCGCTAAAAATCGCAGATCGCCGCCATTACTAGTAAAAAACTAAAAATAAAAACCCCAGAAATGAATTCTCATCATCCATAAACGCGGCCACTTTTGCGCAAACCAATTAATAAAGGCCGATTTGCGATTTTTTTTTTTACCAAAAATATGAGGAAGAATATAAATCGGCCAAAACCGATGAAAAAAATGTTTTTTTATATTTTTTTTTTTTGGATTTGTATTTTAGCAAAAAGTAATAAATTTGTGTCGCACGACCGCGCAATTGTCAGTAAAAGTGACGCAGTGCGGAATCACAAAAAGTGCTCTGGTCCTAACCTGGGGGGGTCCTAACCTCTGGTCCTTCCGGGGCTGAAGTGGTTAATAGCCATTGAAACCCATTTGTGTCAACTTGTATGCATATTATCAGGCCAAAATTACCAGGGTATGTAAACTTTTGATCAGGGTCATTTGGGTAGTTTATATTGTCATTATGATTTAAAAAGAGTAAACACGGTTGATTGATAATGAATGGCTTCAGCCAAACACTAACCACAAGTGAAAGAAAAGTTTTGTTGTTATCATTCATATTCTCTGAAAAATGTCCAAGAAATCATAAATTCTGCCAGGGTATGTAAACTTATGAGCATAACTATATCTTCCCAGCACACAGAATCCAAATCATCTTCCTCTGATTTAGTCAGTTCCTGTGTTTGCCTTTAAGGCTCTCACAGTGCTGCGTGAGGTAGCTGAGGAGGATGGCAGTGCCATTTTAGGCATAGAATGGGCACTTTTGCCAGTTTTCGTTCCTCATATCCCACCGAGGGTTATTTGTGGACTCACCGCCAGCTCCCGGAGCTCTCCGTTCCACTTGGCTCCACACATGGGCCCCCACAACCCCTAACCTTAACCTTGGCCCTAATACCCAGACTTAATTTGACAATATAGAAAGTACTTGCACCAAAAATTCCCAGTCTCACTCTATGCACTGCCTTCACCAAAAGTAACCTTTCTGGCCTGGTGGTCTGTATCTTCAGCTGGAACTTTGGAGGTATAGCCATTCAGAAAGAGTTACTGAGGAAGATACATGTAATCTTTTACAATATACAATCTCATAAGTTATATTTTTTTTATATTCTTTCTGTATCAATTGTAGATGCTGGGATACCAATGAGCACAGCATTCCATGGTGGGTTATAAGGATACCAATCATCATTTCTATCATTGTGAGTAAGCTCATTTTTACTGATACATACATATTTATTGGTGATTTGTTAATTTTAATGTAGTCATTTATTTACCTTCTAACATTGACTGATTCTTTATCCCTATAAGATCCAAGTTTTATTGTCTGTTCTAGCTGTCTTGGTAGTAGTATCATGTCTGTTGCAAATGCAACTTTCTACTAACTCATTTTAAATATTCATGTTGTGCGTGAAGGTTCTTATTGATCCAGGTCATTGTTTATCTAGCAGTAGTTAGCCCCATTCAACTGAACTTCTTTTGTAAAATTGAAGATGTTTCACAGCTTATCCAAGTAGCTTTTTCAGCAAAGCTGAATGATTGCTGGAATGTCTTCAGCATTACAGGACAAGTCCAGCTACATGCAACTACTAGAAGGCATCTTGAAGTTGAACACAGGATATAATCAAATACTTTGTTAAAGCTGAACTTCAAACAAATATAATAAACACCAATTAACGCAGTTATGTATTCATTAAAAATCATAAAACTATTTTTTAATTCAAGTATACAGACCTGAATTTGACTTAGTAGTATTCTTTTGTAAACTACTGATGGCTGAAATAGTTGTAAACCTCAGAGATTAAATATGAACAAAGCATATCCCTCTATAGTGCTTCATTCCTTTGCTATTAGCAAGAATAATTTCTTACAAGTTTTCCTGACACCAAGAGAAAAAAGGTGACAGGGGAGGGACCCCTAGCTGATTGACAGCCTCAACTCTGTTCATGTGTGATGGGGGGAGTGGGTGTCCCAACCCTCCAATCTGTTCTCAGAGCTCTCCTCACTGACCGTAACTTCAGCCCCCCCCCTTTTTTTCTGAACTCTCAGACAAGCTTTACATTTCAGCAAGAACAGAGGGATGAGTTTATCAGTCTGCTGATGCTCCTTCACTGTCCAGTCCAGGCTGATGACTGGAAAGTTACCAAACTGTATTAAAAAGGTAGTAAACTCCACTTTTTAACTTGTACCTACAGGTAAGCCAATAAGGCTTACCTGTAGGTACAGTGATTAACTCCTAAATATGCACCATTTAGGAGATATTCAGATGTGTAGCAGTTGGTAGCGTCACCTGCACATGTGCACTGCTCGAGTGCACGGTCCATTGAGAGTGTTGCGACAGTGACTTCTGCATGCATGCGCGGGAGTTATGTCACCACGGCATGGCCATTCAAATGGCCAGAGCCTGTGAACATGGAAGGAAGACCTGGTAAAGATGGAATCCCTGTCAGCAGTGACAGCATGCCGCTGGAGGGACCTGTTTTATAGGTAAGTCTGGCATAGTGTGCTTGTATGCGGTGCATATTAGCACATTCTGACAGTAACCAGCAAGGGGACCAATTATTTTTTTGTTGTTGTTACAGTTTACTTCCGCTTTAAATTATTTAAAATAATTTAACTCAATTTTTGTTAAACAAGGGATTTGTTTTTTACTGCCTGGAGAGGGGCTTTAAGTAAACATTCCCTACATATGTAAGTCTGGGCAAATCCTAAAAAAAGTACAGCTGGTAACTACATTTTGAACATTTTGCATTGTAGTCAAAGTACTCACCCAGCTCCTGAATAAGATAACTAGACTTTAGATAAAAGAAACAAGGCTGCACCAGGCAACTGGAATGCTGCCAAATTAGAAATATAAATGTATTCCTGTTTGCAGCAGAGATTTCTGTTCAAGCTTCCCAGCCTGTATGGGGCTGTTGCAGAGTTTTCATCCTCTGATGCTCCAGTTTGTCTTACAGCAAAAAGTGAGATGAGACTGCTTCAAGCTAATAAATAACAATTACCGTATATACTCGTGTATAAGTAGACCCGTGTATAAGCTGACCCCCTACTTTTGCCCAAAAAATATGGGAAAACTTATTGACCCGCGTATAAGCCTAGGGTGGGAAATGCAGCAGCCAGAACACAGGGATTTTAGCCAGGTCACAGGGATATTAGCCAGGTCACAGGGATATTAGCCAGGACACAGGGATATTAGCCAGGACACAGGGATATTAGACAGGACACAGGGATTTTAGCCAGGACACAGGGATTTTAGCCAGGACACAGGGATATTAGCCAGGACACAGGGATTTTAGCCAGGACACAGAGACTGTAGCCAGAACACATAAGGACCGATTATAGGGACACTGGACCGATTATAGGGACACTGGACCGATTTTAGGGACACAAGACCGACGACGT
>BLSH010100279.1:283078-301824 GCA_018402905.1 Glandirana rugosa | reverse complement strand
GAGCTGTGCTGCTTCTAAGAGCCTTTCTGTGCTTGTAACTGTGACTAATCACATTGGAATGTAGAGAATGCTGAGAGAGCTGCAGCTCTTCACTGAGATCAGGAGGTGGGCGGGACTGAACAGCTAACATCAGCTTGTCCCGCCCACCTGCCGACATCAAGCTGAAAATCTGACACCTCTCTCAGCATTCTCTACATTCCAATGTGATTAGTCACAGTTACAAGCACAGAACTGCTCTTAGAAGAAGCACGGCTCTGTTTATTGTGAAACTACTGATCGCCCACAGACACTGACTCGAGTATAAGCCGAGTGGGGTCTTTTTCAGCACAAAAAATGTGCTGAAAAACTCAGCTTATACCCGAGTATATACGGTATACTTGACTTCAAAATCATGTGTGCTTTGTGACATGGGGGTCTTTAGCTCTTATGGTAGGTGCATTCTCAGTGAGTATAAAAATGATTGTGGAGGTACTGCGCTTAGGATAGACGAACCAAACAAGCCTGCTGCTGCCCAAATAAATTACTCCACCAGAAGAGGGCAACTTTTGTACAGATAATAGGATAAGATTGGGCTGAGCGCTACTTTGTAAAGAAAGATGAACTAAACAAAAACCAAGGAAACTTTATGTTGCTTTTGACTGTTTATAAAGTATTGATGTATGTGTTATAGATATCAAAGTGCTCGTGCCATAAGTATAAGAAATAGAATAAATAAAAACCATAAATAAAACAGTGTATGCAATATTAGTGAGGATTGTATATCATGTGAAATTGTTCGTATTCCCGTGTTTTTCTTTATGTGGTCTTGAATGTAAGTGCCCTCGTGTGATCTGCTGAGGAACAACGACTATTGACACTTCTAGGGTGTATTGATACAAAGCCGGCTATTACCTTATAAAACTACAAATATACATAGAAATGCACAAAGATTGTTGACTTATATGTGCACCACCAACTTAAATATCCTGTATACCATTAACTATATTCATTTAATATATGTGTTATAAATATCAAAGTGCTCGTGCCATACGTATATATAAGGATTGTATAACAAACATAAATAAATAATAATTCATCAAAAATCAAGATAAAATATATAGATACAGTGTATGCAAATGCTATAATTACAAGCACTTGAAATTTAATATGCAGTCCCTTGTGGTGAAGAAAAGTGCACTGTGCTCGCTGTGTTAATAGAGATTCTTTGTTTTTTATATATAAAGGAGTGTCCACACCAGTTATGACGGTTTCCTTGTAAATAAATATAAGCAGCAAGTTCCTTGAAGTACAGGTGCGGGTCACTCGTGTTCCCCCAGGTGTACCCCACTTACCAAATGGCGTCACCCTTGAAGGGGTAAAACGCCTAGATGCCTTTCTGGTAGTGTCTGGCGGCTCCTCGAGGTGTCAGATGTAATGAACAATAGGATCCTATGATGTTCAAATGTCCTTAAGGTTGTAGTAGATGTCCATATACAAAGGGAAAGAAATGAGGAATGCCAATAGTGTATACCATTTTGATCAAAGTCTTTATTGTACCACAAATTCTGGTCATGAAAAATCAGGGATAAAACCTCTTCATACAGGCTGTTGGTATTTTTTTGTTAAAATTTGATGCAATGTGGCAACCATGAGGCCTTCTGTACACAGTTAGTGTTGTGATTGGCTCACTAAAAGTACATCCACTGATTGGATTGAACAAAGACACTCCTATTCAGGAACCAGACTTCCAAGGACATTGCAGAACATGCAGCTTTTCCTTAACCTCCCCCTGTCCACGCTATAGCCAAAAGATGACTAAGGCACAGGCCTAAATTGCCAATAGGGCACCCATGTACATCCTCCCATGCATGTGCTGCTGCTTGGGGGGCGCAGGTGGTGCTCTCTGTGGTCAGCGTGTCCATGAGACTTGGTTGATCACATATCGGAGTAAGGGGCCTATCCTGGCCCTTTACCACGTGCTGAGCTATCAGTCAATGACAGCTGATCACGTGATGTAAACAGAAGCTGGTAACTGGCTTTTTTTCCCCTCATGCTGATAGCATGAGGAGAAAAAAAAGGCAGATTACCAGCTTGTGTAAACGGGACATCGGTCCCGCACACGGACACCTACTGCTGCTAAGCAGTGCCCACCAGTGCCACCTACCTGTGCCCACCAGTGCCACCTACCAGTGCATATCAGTACTGCTAAGCAGTGCCCACCAGCGCCACCATCAGTACTGCCAATCAGTGCCCATCAGTGCCTCATCAATGATGCCATCTATCAGTACTGCCTATCAGTGCCCTTCAGTGCCTCCTATCAGTGCAGCCTCATCAGTGCCTTCTGATCAGTGCCCACAAGTGCTGCCTCATCAATGCCCATCAGTACCACCTATGAGTGCCCATCAGTGCTGCCTTATCAGTGCAACCTCATCAACGCACATCAGTGAAGGAAAAAATTACCTGTTTGCAAAATTTTATAACAAACTATGAAAACTGTTTTGTTTTTTTTTTTAATTTTTGGTCTTTTTTTCTTTGTTTAGCAAAAAGTAAAAACCCCAGTAGTGATTAAATACCACCAAAAGAAAGCTATATGTGTGTGAAAAAAATGAGAACACGAACAGAGTTGGGTATAGTGTAGCATGACCACACAGTTGTTATTAAAAATGCGACAGCGCTGAAAGCTGGAAATTGGTCTGGACAGGAAGGGGGTTAAAGTGCCCAGTAAGCAAGTGGTTAAAAACAGAAGA
This sequence comes from Glandirana rugosa, assembly GCA_018402905.1. NCBI lineage: Eukaryota > Metazoa > Chordata > Amphibia > Anura > Ranidae > Glandirana > Glandirana rugosa. The sequence goes on along the minus strand of BLSH010100279.1, from coordinate 299,098 downwards.
AAGTTTGTTTAAATCCTTGCAATGTCCATAGATGGCCCTGAGGGGATTGTTTTTTCTCAATAAAAGTGGATTTACTTTTTAAGTAGTGAAAAGTCAGGACATTAAGAAAATGGCTGATGAAAGGAAAAATATGATTGGTTGCTAAAATGTATCCTGGCTATAAATTGCCCATTTATAGCCAAAATACTTCCCATTTCAAACATCTCTATATAATCGTATCCAGCTAGTGTGCTGAATGCTTTTCAGTGTCCATTGAACATGTTGATTTATTTGTTATGTATGAAAGGTACATGGGTTTGTTTAAAAATACTAATATGTTTTCTTCACTTTTTTCCCAGGTAAACTTCTGTCTATTTATTAATATCATTCGCATCTTACTGCAGAAGCTAAGATCTCCTGACGTAGGAGGCAATGACCAATCCCAGTTTAAGTAGGTATTCAAGTATATGTGTTCCCGAAATTAAATGTACCTATTGCTTTGAACTGCATTACAGTTTAGTCATCCACTTCTGTTAAATGTGGTGTATTTAGTATGACCCATAGCTTGTTTATTCTCAGATAGGAATTGGAACACTTGGAGCTACATTTGTGCCATTATGTAGCATCAAAGAAATAAGATAAGATGTACAAATTTAGCAAGTGATCCATATGGACAATAGCAGTTTAGCAGATGAATTGTAAACTATGATGGGAAAGAAAATACATGAAAGGAACCTTGTCTTAAAATATTGGGACTAGCACCGTTGACCTCCTTTTAAAAATGGATGTTGGCTGTTTGTCATGAAGGCCTTCTGGCATCAACAGTATCTGATCTATAGTGTGCTGCATACTTCAGTGACTCAGGAATAAAGCCAAAGGAGTTCAGGCAACTAGCATTTTCATAAGGAGGCCAGCAATGGCAGCGCCTCATATTTCTCTGATAATAAAAAAACAATTTATATGAAGTACAACTTTTTTACCCAAATCAATGCATGGAAAATACAAATAATACTATATTACTGTACAGTCTTACTTTTCAAAAATAATTATGTGAATGTGGGAAAAAGTCTTTTTGACACACAGTAAGCTAAAAAAAAAAAAACAAGGCATTTTGAATAAATTCAAAAATAACATTCAAATGAAAATAAACCTAATTACACCCGTGGTCACCCAGGATTTAAGTAAAAAAAAAAAGATATAAGTGGCCAATATGACAGTGACCTCATGTTTGTTTTAGAATAAAGTGGAAGTTTAGGAAAAAAATAACTAACACTAATCTTACTGTAAATATTAATCATTAAGTATACAGAATCTCACAAAAGTGAGTACACCCCTCACATTTTTGTAAATATTTTATTCTAACTTTTCATGTGACAGCACTGAAGAAATTACACTTTGCTACAATGTAAAGTAGTGAGTGTACAGCTTGTATAATGTGTAAATTTGCTGTCCCTCAAAATGACCCAACACACAGCCATTAATGTCTAAACCACTGGCAACAAAAGGGAGTACACCCCTAAGTGAAAATGTCCCAAAGTGTCAATATTTTGTGTAGCCATCATTATTTTCCAGCACTGCCTTAACCCTCTTGGGCATGGAGTTCAATAGAGGTTCACAGTTTGCCACTTGAGTCCTCTTCACTCCTCCATGACGACATCATGAAGCTGGTGGATGTTAGAGACCTTGCTTTCCACCACCTTCTGTTTGAGGATGCCCCACAGATGCTCAATAGGGTTTAGGTCTGGAGACATGAACTGTAGCTCCCCAGTGCTGGCAGCACTCATGCAGGCCCAGATCATGACACTGCCAACACCATGCTTGACTGTAGGCAAGACACACTTGTGTTTGTACTCCTCTCCTGGTTGCCACCACACACGCTTGACACCATCTGAACTAAATAAGTTTATCTTCATCTCATCAGACCACAGGACATGGTTCCAGTAATCCGTGTACTTAGTCTGCTTGTCTTCAGCAAACTGTTTGTGGGCTTTCTTGTGCATCATCTTTAGAAGAGGCTTCCTTGTGGAACAACAGCCATGCAATGCAGTGTGCAGCATATGGTCTGAGCACTGACAGGCTGACCCCCCCACCCATTCAACCTCTGCAGCAATTCTGGCAGCACTCATACATCTATTTCCCAATGGCAATCTCTGGATATGATGCTGAGCACGTGCACTCGACTGCTTTGGTCGACCATGGCGAGGCCTGTTCTGAGTGGAACCTGTCCTGTTAAACTGCTGTATGGTCTTGACCACCGTGTTGCAGCTCAGTTTCAGGATCTTGGCAATCTTCTTATAGCCTAGGCCACCTTTATGTAGAGCAACAATAATTTTTTTCAGATCCTCCGAGATTTCTTTGCCGCGAGGTGACATGTTGAACTTCCACTGACAAGTATGAGAGAGTGAGAGTGATAACACCAAATTTAACACACCTGCTCCCCATTCACACCAGAGACCTTGTAACACTAACGAGTCACATGACACCAGGGAGGGAAAATGGCTAATTGGGCCCAATTTTGACATTTTTACTTATGGGTGTACTCACTTTTGTTGCCAGCAGTTTAGACACTAATGGCTGTGTGTTGAGTTATTTTGAGGGGACAGCAAATCTACACTATTATACAACCTGTACACTCACTACTTTACATTGTAGCAAAGTGTTGTCACATGAAAAGATATAATAAATATGTACAAAAATGTGAAGGGCGTACTCACTTTTGTGAGATACTGTATATGGCTATATATATATATATATATATATATATATATATATATATATATATATATACACACACACACAGTTGTGCTCATAAGTTTACAAACCCTGGCAGAATTTATGATTTCTTGGCCATTTTTCAGAGAATATGAATGATAACACAAAAACTTTTCTTTCACTCATGGTTAGTGTTTGGCTGAAGCCATTTATTATCAATCAACTGTGTTAAATCTTTTTAAATCATAATGACAACAGAAACTACCCAAATGACCCTGATCAAAAGTTTACATACCCTGGTGATTTTGGCCTGATAACATGCACACAAGTTGACAGAAAGTGGTTTGAATGGCTATTAAAGGTAACCATCCTCCCCTGTGATCTGTTTGCTTGTAATTAGTGTGTGTATAAAAGGTCAATGAGTTTATGGACTCCTGACAGACCGACCCTTGCATCTTTTATCCAGTGCCTGACATTTCTGGATTCTGAGTCATGGGGTAAGCAAAAGAATTGTCAAAGGATCTGTGGGAAAAGGTAGTTGAACTGTATAAAACAGGGAAGGGATATAAACAGATATCCAAGGAATTGAGAATGTCAATCAGCAGTGTTTAAACTCTATTCAAGAAGGGGAAAATGAGGGGTTCTGTTGAAACCAAACGACGGTCAGGTAGACCAACTATTATTTCAGCCGCAACTGCCAGGAAAATTGTTTGGGATGCAAAGAAAAACCCACAAATAACTTCAGGTGATATACAGGACTCTCTGAAAACATGTGGCGTGGCTGTGTCAAGATGCACAATAAGGAGGCACTTGAAGAAAGATGGGCTGCGAGGTGGAGTCGCCAGAAGAAAGCCATTACTACGCAAATGCCACAAAGTACCCCGCTTACAATACGCCAAACAGCACAGAGACAAGCCTCAAACCTTCTGGCACAAAGTAATTTGGAGTGATGAAACCAAAATTGAGCTTTTTGGCCACAACCATAAACGTTACATTTTGAGAGGAGTTAACAAGGCCTATGATGAAAGGTACACCATTCCTACTGTGAAACACGGAGGTGGATCGCTGATGTTTTGGGGATGTGTGAGCTACAAAGGCACAGGAAATTTGGTCAAAATTGATGGCAAGATGAATGCAGTATGTTATCAAAAAATACTGGAGGAACCTTTGCATACATCAGCTAGGAAGCTAGGAAGCTGCCCATGGGATGTACTTGGACATAATAAAGTGAAGGTTCTGGAGTGCCCATCTCAGTCCCTTGACCTCAATATCATTGAGCCACTCTGGAGAGATCTCAAACGTGCAGTTCATGCCCAAGAGTTTCCAGGAATGGGAGGCTTTTTGCCAAGAGGAATGGGCAGCTTTACCATCTAAGAAGATAAAGAGCCTCATCCACAAATACCACAAAATACTTCAAGCTGTCATTGATGTTAAAGGGGGCAATAGGCGGTATTAAGAACTGGGGTATTTAAACTTTTGATCAGGGTCATTTGGGTAGTTTCTGTTGTCATTAAGATTTTAAAAGAGTAAAGGCAGTTGATTGATAATAATAATAATAATTCTGCCAGGGTATGTAAACTTATGAGCTCAACTGTATATGTTTAAATCTAATGACTACATCACAATTCGCTAACCATTAGTGATTAAATTACAGAAAAAAAACACAAAAAACAAAAAGTCCAAATAAAGTCCATAAACGTTCTTAAAGCGGAGTTCCACACAAAAGTGAAACTTTCACTTTAAGGGGAGGTGACCCCCCGACATGCCACAATTGGCATGTCATTTTTTTGGGGGGGCAGCTGGGACCCTGTTTTGGCAGGGTCCCAGCTGTACTTCCTGTCTTGTTGCTGCGGAACAGGAAGGAATTTCACCTTCCCCCCTCCCACTCAACGATCTTCTGGGACACGTCACAGGTCCCAGAAGATACGCCGGCCATTCACAAATCGCAGCATAACTCGCGCATGCACAGTGTGTGCCCGCCTTTGAAGCCAAATCCAGGCGCCCACACTTTTGATGCCGGTGCCACCAAGGGGAGGGGGAGAGGAGTGAGCCTTCGGACAGCCACACCCCTGGAGCCTGGGACAGGTTAGTGTTCAATTGTTAAAAGTCAGCAGCTACACTTTTTGTAGCTGCTGACTTATAACTGTGCGGAACTCAGCTTTAATCTTCTTAGTGCAAATTCTAATTTCCATTGTGCAGATTAAAGGGAGCTGGCACACGGTAAGGGAGCACGGATTGCACTGATTATTGATTTACAGCACTTGGCACTTTAATCTGCACAATGAAAATTTGAATTTGCACTAAGAAGATTAAAGCTGAGTTCCGCACAGTTATAAGTCAGCAGCTACAAAAAGTTTAGCTGCTGACTTTTAACAATTGGACACTTACCTGTCCCAGGCTCCAGGGGTGTCAAGAAAGTTTATGGACTTCATGTGGACTTTTTGTTTTTTGTGTTTGTTTTTTTTTCTGTAATTTAATCACTAATGGTTAGGTAATTGTGATGTAGTCATTTGATTTAAACTTATATGAATTTTGGCACTGGGTAGCTCTTTTACACTGATTGCTAATCCTAATCTATTCCACATTCTAAGACTAATCTAGCTAGCCCTGTAAAGCAAAAATCGATGTACTCACCTTTGCAGCAGCCGATCTGGTCCGGTCTCCAGCGGCGGATGCTGTGTGCAGAAGAGAACCAATAATGGCTGGGAAATGAATGGTAAGTGAAGTCACCCATAGACTTACTATGGGGCTTCGGATGTCGACTGCATCTCCTGCACACGCCTACCCACTGAAACCGCTGCTGACGGCTCAATGTGGGACCAGAACAGAACAGCTGCAGAACAGGTAAGTATAGCGATTTTTGCTTTGCAGGGCTCGATAGATTAGTCTTAGAATGTGGCATAAAGTAGGATTAGAGTTAATTTGTTTTTGCCTAAATTTCCTATCAATAATGAAGACAAGACACTGATCACAGGATCTCTGTAGATATCATATATGGATACATAAACTGTCTCATATCGATCCGATTTTTTGATTATATTGCAATAACATAAATTTTTATATCATACATTAGTTGCTTTTAGTAACAGTTCTAGGTGCAAACCAAGGACTTTGCTCTATCAGATTTGCTTTCCAGCAGACCTATAGCCATCCAAATATTTCCCTTAAAGCGGAGCTCCAGTCTTTTCTATGTTTTTTAAAAGTCAGCAGCTACAAAAAGTGTAGCTGCTGACTTTTAATAAACACACACTCACCTGTCCCACGATCCAGCTATGTGTTCACCTGAGCCATCGCTTGTCTCCCTCCCTTCACAGCTGGATGCGCTATGTACATGTGTGAGTCGCGCTGCATGTCCTCAATGGTCCGGCAGTCATTTGGGGCCTGTAAAGTGTCCCAGAATTCCAGAGAGGGAGGAGAGGGAGAGGAGAACTTCTGCTTGGATCACCTAGGCGATCCGAGTAGAAGTGGGAGTGGGTACCTGTCAAAAACTAGGTACCTGCTCCCCCCCGGAAAAAAAAATGACATGCCAAAAATCGGGGGGGGGGGGGGGAGTACCTAAAGCGGAACTTCCTTTTTGGGTGTCACGGGCAGTAAAAACACTCCAGAAGAACAGGAATCATATTGTTTAACAGGAAAATATCCATTTTGTTGTTTTCCTGACTTCTATGTTTCTATGTTTCTAGATCATTTCAATACATATTTCCATTAAAGGGAAAATTTGATTTTTGGTAACTTTTATGTTTATTTTTAAAATTGGCATATTTATAATCTCTTATAAGCTTATCTCCTGTATAACATTCGTATGTTTTGGTATATTTTTCCTTATTTCTATAACATTTTATAATACAAATAATTATTTAACCTTAAAATGATTGAATGGCCTTTTGCTTGCAGAGCATAATGCACTTCTTTAATTAGAAGGCCTAGCACCATATTCTTACTTGTTGTTCCATTTAGGTTCATAACTGCTGCCTGCTGGCCGCAATTTTTCCTTTATCTGATGAAAAAGAAATAATACTATAATCTATAACAATTACTTCCCAATTCCTCAGGTGAATGCTAATGTGCAAATTAGCTGATCTCAAAAAGCTGAACTCAATACAAGCAGCTAAAAACACATGAAAAATATGAGGCAGCAGGTTTACCTGCCAAAGGTGTTGTGTTTGTTTCCATCCTATCCTGAGATCCTGCTGAACAGAACACCCAGGTGGATGACACTACATGCAGTTAGGCCGGGTTCACATATGTGCAGCCGCAGGTTTGTGCCTGGGGTCCAGTGCATGTCTGTTCACCGGTTCAGGTGCTATTCAGGTCCAAATTCCTGCCTGAATTTGCACCTGAACTAGACCCAAACACGCACAGGACCCTTTTTCAATACGGACCGTGGTCGCCCCAGATATTGAGAACCGGTCACGCTCCCATGTCATGCGAATTGGATGCGGTGAAACCCGCATCAAATTTGCATATGTGTGAACCCAGCCTAAAGGAATATAGCAGTGTTGTCTTTACCCCTACCCTTCTGACTGAGCAGCAGCGGAGTGATAATTCCTTTGCTCACTCTATTTTCTCCTTCTTTCAGCATGTTTCTTGCAGTACATTTTCATGCAGCTCACGTGCTTTGCTCCCTCTCCCAGTCTCAATGTTGCTGAACAGCTTTATCCGGACACATATAACTGTTGTTTATGCCCACCATGCATCTAGATCAGTGTAAGGCATGTGCTGTCCTTTTTTACCCTCACCACTGACAGTTCTAAAATGTGGGGAAGGATTGGGGGGGGGGGGGGCACATAGAATTCCTATTTTTTAAATTATTCCAAATGTATAGAACTGTTGGAAGTGTCGAAACCATGTGTGTGTTTTTGTCGCGAAATGGATCGAAGTCTTCTAAAATGTTACCTCTTTAGATATAAATAGTTCTTATTTTATAGTCAGTGCTGAATTCATAATTCATCTGTGCAAAGTCCAAATTTCTTGCTCATGTCGGAACTCTGACTTGTGTACAGCCCCAGTGATTGAGATGTGGAGAAGTAATGCCATTGTCATACAAGGCAAATGGGCAGCACAGTGGCTAAGTGGTTAGCACTTCTGTCTAGCAGCATAGAGTCGTTGGTTCACATCTCAACCAGGGCATTACCTGCCCAAAGTTTGCATGTTACTCCTGTTTCCTCCAAAGACATGCTGGTAGGAAAATTGCCCCTAGTATGTGAGTTAGGGACAATAGATTATTAGCTACTTGAGGGCAGGAACTGATGTGAATGTATGATTTATGGGTAAATTAACAGTGCTATGTAAGTACCTGTAATAAAATTTTGACCTAACGGAGGTAATATTTTATTTTTGCCTTATTTCAGGAGGCTCACAAAATCCACCCTTCTGCTTATACCATTGTTTGGAGTCCACTACATGGTGTTCACTGTTTTCCAGATGCCCAGTTTCAGTGAATGTCAGATATGGTTCGAGCTTTGTGTTGGGTCATTTCAGGTAAAAGATACATTTCTAAATCCAATGATCTTGTAACAAATATAGACAGGGCCAATTCACACCAGTGCGTTGATTTGCATTTTAGTGCAGCTGTAAATGCAGATGAACATGAGGACATCTGAAAAACTTTCCATTGTGTCCTATTCACACCATATTTTTTTTGTTTTTTTTATTCACAACATAGCTGCCCATCCAACTGATGTCAAAATGTATGTCAAAACGCGTTAAAACGTGACTAAGATGGATGGAAATGTACACACATTTTCCATTCATTTTAGCACAAGTCAGCGTGAATTGGTCCTTAATCGTAAAGTAAATGGTCACGTGTGAGGCACAAAACCCACCCTGACCAATCAGCAAAATGATTTAACTCATCTGACTTCAATCAGCTGAAATCTGGTTGTTGTGGGTTTTGCATTCTGTACAACATCATTGCTCTTAGCATTTTTTACCAAACAAGCTATAATTATGTGTTATTTTGTTGCAGGGACTGGTTGTGGCCATTCTGTACTGCTTTTTGAACACAGAAGTAAGTCATATTGCATACTTTTGGTACTTCAAAATCAAACATTTCTAGGATTAAAACTACAATAGCTTCAACAAAGATTTGGCCTCTAAAGTGTTTAAACCCTCACATATACCCACCGAAGTGACTAGCCTCAGGTTATACATAGAGATGAAACAAACCCTCCTACATAAGTTATCCCTGTTAGTCTACAGCACTCTCTTCTCTACAGCCTCCTAAAGCACACATTTTACACAGCATTTATGAAATGTGGGAGGGGGGAGTCTGACTTCACACGCTGCACACCCTAGAGCAGGGTGTAAATGGAGTCCTGAGTGAAGGGAACGAACACACCCCCCTCTACACAGCCTCATAGGGAAACATGCATTGCTGAGGCTGAGGAAGGGGGGGCAGAAGGGGAGGCAGCCCCTCGGGACTCTGTGGTGTCAGCACAACCTGCCAAAAGTGACTCATGCAGATAGCAGAGGAAAGAGAAAGCAGATAGGAGCCACAATAGGCACTTTGGATTGAGGCTACCACAAACTGCAGAGAGATGTGATGTGTTCATTTTTTATTTCAGAGGTTTACAACCACTTTAAATTCTTTTATGTCAGTGTTTACTACTTTCACGTTGCTGTATTTCTCCTCAAATTATTGACTCAAAGTTTTCCTTGTATTACTACAATGGGCCTGATGAAATAATTATAGCATGCAGACTCTCCCTCCTAGCACTCAGCAATTAGAAAGTGGCTGGTCAGTTGTAACACAATAGAATGTAACTGCTGCAATTTTTCTCAGCAAAAGTGCAGCTTTACTTTAGGACATAATTGGCCCCAAGGTACTATTAAGATTGGTGCTTCAATGCTTGTAAACTATTATCTTTATCTTTTCATGTGACAACACTGAAGAAATGACACTTTGCTACAATGTAAAGTAGTGAGTGTACAGCTTGTATAACAGTGTAAATTTACTGTCCCCTCAAAATAACTCAACACACAGCCATTCATGTCTAAACCGCTGGCAACAAAAGTGAGTACACCCCTTAGTGAAAATGTCCAAATTGAGCCCAATTAGCCATTTTAGCTCCCCAGTGTCATGTGACTCATTAGTGTTACAAGGTCTCAGGTGTGAATGAGGAGAATATGTGTTAAATTTTGTGTTATCACTCTCATTCTCTCCTACTGGTCACTGGAAGTTCAACATGGGAATTCATGGCAAAGAACTCTCTAAGGATCTGAAAAAAAAGAATCATTGCTCTACATAAAGATGGCCTAGGCTATAAGAAGATTGGCAAGACCCTGAAACTGAGCTGCAGCACGGTTGCCAAGACCATACAGCGGTTTAGCAGGACAGGTTACACTCAGCGTCATATCCAGAGGTTGTCTTTGGGAAGTAGGCGTATGAGTGCTGCCAGCATTGCTGCAGAGGTTGAAAGGGGGGGGGGGTCAGCCTGTCAGTGCTCAGACCAAACGCTGCACACTGCATCAAATTGTCTGTATGGCTGTTGTCCCAGAAGGAAGCCTCCTCTAAAGATTATGCACAAGAAAGCCCGCAAACAGTTTGCCGAAGACAAGCAGACTAAGGACAAGGATTACTGGAACCATGTCCTGTGGTCTCACGGACCAAGATAAACTTGTTTGGTTCAGATGGTGTCAAGCATGTGTAGTAGCAACCAGGTGAGGAGTCCAAAGACAAGTGTGCCTTGCCTACAGTCAAGAATGGTGGTGGAAGTGTCATGGTCTGGGGCTGCAGGAATGCTGCAGGCACTGGGGAGCTACAGTTCATTGAGGGAACCATGAATGCCAACATGTACTGTGACGTACTGAAGCAGAGTGTGATCCCCTCCCTTTGGAGACTGGGCCACAGGGCAGTATTCCAACATGATAGCGACCCCAAACACAACTCCTGCCTTGCTAAAGAAGCTGAGGGTAAAGGTGATGGACTGGCCACGCATGTCCCCAGACCTAGACCTTATTGAGCATCTGTGGGGCATCCTCAAATTGAAGCGCAAGGTCTCTAACATCCACCAGTTCCGTGATGTCATCATGGAGGAGTGGAAGAAGACTCCAGTGGCAACCTGTGAAGCTCTGGTGAACTCCATATCCAAGAGGGTTAAGGCAGTGCTGGAAAATAATGGTGGCCGCACAAAATATTGACACCTTGGGCCCAATTTGGACATTTTCAATTAGGGGTGTACTCACTTTTGTTGCCAGCTGTTTAGACATTAATGGCTGTGTGTTGAGTTATTTTGAGGGGACAGCAAATTTACAATGTTATACAAGCTGTACGCTCACTACTTTACATTGTAGCAAAGTATCATTTCTTCAGCGTTTTCACATGAAAAGATACAATAAAATATTTACAAAAATGTGAGGGGTGTACTCACTTTTGTGAGATACTGTAGGTTGAAATTCCTACATTTCCCAGAGAAAATGCTGTTATGGGCTGTCCCCAATGTTGGCCATATGTGTGAGGGCCTCTCATGATCTCTGCTAAAAGGTGACTCTTATGGACCCCGACCCTCACTTTTAACAGAGATCACATGACCAAGAGCTAAGGCATGTTAGACATGTGGTCAGCACTGGATTAAGCCTAGAGCAGCATTTTATCAAGGAAAATAAAACTTTTAACCCTTCTATTACTTCTTGTTAATTTCATCTTTACTGTTAACATATGTTTAACATTTGAGCATACTTTTTAACATAAAGGGTTCCTGGTCCTCCTATCACACTGATCTAATTACATTTTTTCCTCTTTATTAAAACTTTCTCAAGTATTACCTCTGAAAAACAAACTAAGTTTCACACACCTTTTTTATGTACAACAACCAATGCAGAAGTACTAGAGAAAAAAAAATCTGATTATTGGTGGCATAAAATATCGAATGTTTGTTCACCTTTTAGGTCCAAGGAGAGCTAAAGAGAAAATGGGGGAGCTTTTATCTGAACCAGTACCTCAGCCGAGACTATCGTCTGCACAGCCTATCAATTTCACGGAACGGCTCAGAGTGTGTTCCACAATTTCACCGAAACTCAAGAGCACCATCCATCATGCAAACGGAAACTTCCATCATATAATTTGTATAGCTACAAAATCAAATATTCCAGCATAAGGACTGCTGAAAATTCTGCGCAGCTAAATTTGGTAACAGTGAGAAAAAGAACTATACCTTTAAGTGTTTTATTTCAAATCTGATGACCAACAAATATTTCTATGAACTTTGGGACTTTGTTGCACTCACCACTCTATCAGCTATTTTGATCATGCAATTCTTATCATGTAATTTATTATGTTTGTGTATTACCTTTATGTTTTGTGAAACATATTCTGTTATTTGAGTATTAAACTGTATAGTTTATTTGTATGGACTCCTTGTAGGCTGACAGATAATTGTGCATTATGTATATTTGGGTGCCATTTATCTCATGTTGGAAAGTATCTCTGGCTTAATAATTCCTTCAACTACTATGGTCTTTTTTACTTTGTCAGATACATGGGTGTGTCAACTGGCTTTGCATGTCTTAAGGGGTTTGTAGATATTTCATTCCAAACTGCTTCTGCTGTAATTTTCCAAAACTAAGGACATGTTGATATACAGTAAGTGGAGCTAAAGAGATTAACACATCACAGCATCAGAAGTGTGCCAAAGCAATGTGTTTGTGCTTATCAATTGTATGGATGTCTAAGAGAGCAGAGGTTTTGATAACAGGAGCTGGACCCTATGATTACTGCATGGGACATACCGTGACGGTGTAAGCAATTAACCACTTCAACACTGCCCACTGCACATATACTGCGGCAGGGCGGCTCTATTTCGCGAAACAATGTACCTGTACGTTGTTGTTTCATGCAATAGATACTGTGAGCATGTGGTTGCGCGCCCGCTGCACGTAGGGGGAGCCAATCTGTGGGTCCGGCGGACCTGATGTCCACCAGCCACCCGCGATCGCTCCACAGAGAGGTAGAACAGGGATTTGCCTATGTAAACAAGGCAGATCCCCGTTCTGACAGGGAAGTACACAGAGATCGTCTGTTCCTAGTATCCAGGAACATGGATCTCTGTGTTCTGCCTGTCAGTCCACCCACCACACAGTTAGTAAACTCACCCAGGGAACACATTTAACCCTTTGATCGTCCCTGATGTTAATCCCTTCCCTGCCAGTGTCATTTATACAGTGATCAGTGGATTTCTTTAGCACTGATCACTGTATTGGTGTTGCTGGTCCCCAAAAAGTGCCACTTAGGGTCAGATTTGTCTGCTGCAATGTCGCAGCCCCGCTAAAAATGGCTGATCGTCACCATTACAAGTAAAAACAATTAAAAAAATTAAAAGTCCATAAATCTATCCCATAGTTTATAGACGCTATAACTTATTGGGATTTTTTTTTTACCAAAAATATGTAGAAGAATACATATTGGCCTAAATTAATGAAGAAAGTTGTTTTTTTTTTTTACATTTTTAATGGATATGTAGGATTTTTTTTCAAAATTGTTGGTTTTTTTGTTTATAGCTCAAAAAATAAAAAACGCAGAGGTGATCAAATACCACCAAAAGAAAGCTTTATATACCTGGTGATCCTGGTGATGTCACACCCTGTTATGGAGTGACAGTTGATTTGCAGTTGTGCTCCTGTGATGTTGCCCGGTCACATGTGCCCCTGGAAGAGACTACAATGGCTGTGCTGACACATATTGCACAGATATGATCTACAGTTGTCACCACCAAGATTACAGCTGATTCTTGCACAAGTGCATATAAGCAGGAAGAGACAGCAGCTGGAAGAGAATAGAAATGCTGAGATGCTAACAAACAAGTCATAACAATAATTAAAGTGTTACTAAAGCCAGGACCCTGCATTCACTATATCTGGTCTCCCACAGAACACAAAACATGGAAATGCACTAGTTTTGGTAAACTTCTAAATACCTTTTCTCATCAGCAGTATATAGCAGTCTTATGACTTCTATCAGTGCCTTGTTACAGCTTGTAGGAGGATTTTTCAGACTGCACTGTCTGTCCTATCAGGATACAGGACCCCTGACCCTCTGTCTGGACAGTGCTGATTGACCCTGTGCAGATCACATGCACTCTCCCAAGAAAAAAAAAAAAAACTCTCTAGCAATACAAACCAAACTGAGCATGTATAGCCTGACTCCAGTAACTCTGTCTTGGAGTTTTGGAGTCAATGGAAGAAGAGGAGAATCTGTACATACAGGATCTGCTAAGCAGCCTTTTAATGCAAGGCAGAGGATTAACCCCTTAGGTTTCACAGTGAGTATAACAAGCATGCTTTACTGCATATACAGAATGATTTTACTGTTGTGGGTTTAGTAACACTTTAATTTAAAATTATATAGCAGTTGTTTGATACACAATGTTTCAGCAAGCTAAATGTCATCCTGTTAGGGTTTAGATCCCCTTTCATTAGATTGTTTGCTAGTGCCTTACCTACATTCAACAATGGACTTTTTGAAATTCATATTAATGAGTGTGAGTAGGCAACTAAGTGCTGGTTTTTGCCACAGCCTTTTTTTTTATAACTCCTTTGACATTTGGTTGCAGTGAAAGGGTCATTTCCTTCTCTCCCTAGGAAGAGGAAAACTTTCCATCTGGCAGCACTGACATTTCCAACCATATTACAAAATCCCTATGTGTGATAGCAAGCTCTTACAAACAGGGCTGGTGCAAGGATTTTTGACACCCTAGGAGAAACCTCATTTTGCCGCCCCCTTTGGCTCTGCCCCTGACTCCACCCCCTTTGCCCTGTCCATGTATACAACGGAGGTTGCGAAGGTGGAGTTTTTTGCAGCGCCTTTCTACCTATTTCTTTAGCTGTGGTCCTCAGGCCCACACCTGTGACTCTGGACCCAGCCTAAAGTCAAATAATGGCGGCACTGGCTTGCTTTTTTATGCCAACCGTGGTCCGCTGGTATATGGACAGGTTGGGGTAGTATATGGACAGGCTGGGGTCGTATATAGACAGGCTGGGGTAGTATATAGATAGCTGGCGTAGTATATAAACAGGGGCTTGGTGCCATGGGCATCAGTGCACCCTAGGCGGCCACCTACTCGGCCTAGTGGTAGAGGCGGCCCTGCTTACAAAGGGGCTCAGTAGCTCATAACAAGCAAGTCCTGACACAGCCATATGATTACCCAGTAGCTGCAAGTGATGCTGATTCCTTTCTCATGGCTTGCCAGCTTGCTATCAATGGGCCAAGCTTAAATGATTGCCTTAAAAATATCATGTATGTTATAGATAAAGTGTTCTAGGATGACTCAGATCTTTGTTGCGGGACTGGCTGTTAGATGTTAGCTGGGGAGCCATTTTGCTATGGGTCTTTGCCAGAGAAAGTTCTGACCCTAGCTTGGCAAGTGTAGCCAGTGGAATACCTTGGCATCAGCTTCACACAGCTCTGATTAATAATATTGCTGTTCGTTTCTAAGTTAAGAATTGTCTCAGATCTTCCATGCAGTCGGCTAAAATAAATCAGATCCTTCTCTTTTTCCCAGTGCTGGAAATCTGATTGGTTGTTATAGACAAGACAGGCTGTCTGAGTGAATTTTTTGCATAGAAGCATAAAAGGACTTCAAGGGGTTTCTTTAAGAAAAAAAAAAACAGGCAAAAGCAAAACTGAACTAATGTTCAGAATCTATTGCGCACCATTTTACCAGAGCAGACATGAAAATGATAGCGGACATACGATTAGTTGCTACAAGTAATGACTTTCCAGCTGTCCCACTAGGAGGAGGTGAAAGTGGGGGGCACCTGCCCATTGCCCTTGTATTTAACAAGCTGGTAAAAACAATGGTGTGGATGTCATGTAAAATAACTGTCCTGTACAGAGGCTCCTGATGCACAGAAAAATACATTATTGCAAGTGCAGTGTGATGAAGTTAATGTGCTCTGTCCAAGGTGCAATCACATAGCCTTGAGCATGCCCAGAGAGATACTAATATCCTTTGACTCCAGTTTTAGTAAATCAGGATTTCTATGCAGAGAACAATCATGAGGAAAAGCCTGCAGCAACAAAAATAAAGCAAATGTAAATTTTATTTAATATGGGATATTACACTCATAACCCATAGTACCATATAATTATGAGATTCTACCATGTATGGAAAATGGCTTATGTTTTATCTGACAGCAACTCTGTCATTTGTATTATATGCTTAATTAAATATATGTGGGAGTTGTATGACGTGTTTCTTTACATGAATGCAGGAAAAATTACCAACTTTACCTCTCTTTCAAGTAAATTTGTAGCCCTCTAGTGACATTAAAATATTTATTATTCCTTCAAAACAGTAAGTAAGCTTTAAAAAAAAAAAAAAAAAAAAAAAA
>BLSH010100279.1:233555-252498 GCA_018402905.1 Glandirana rugosa | reverse complement strand
CGCGACCGATGGTCCGGACACCCTTGAGGCCTCACAAGCGCATTTCCAAAGGCGTTTTTTCTCCACCTTTCTGGTAAGCCTCCATTCTGAAAGGTTTGGAGTTATTTATCTACTTACCTGTATTGCTGGCTCGCTGTGGATATACGTCGTATGACATCATCATTCAATCTACTAAGATTTACCACCGTGGATTGTTATAATAACCCTTCTAGGACAATTTCATTATTTCATTATTTAATGCATTCTTAGCACAGAGTTCTTTTGCACGTTGTTTTTGCACTATTAACTGGAAACAGGACTTTTATAAGGACTTTTTATTAATCACAGTGGTTTCACTGAGGTTATTTATTTATATTTATAATTCTAATTTATATGTATGATTTGTGCACACAGACACTGGTTCATTTACCCCCCTTTTTGTTTTGCACATAAGGCTTTTTAGGCGTATTGACTAAATACGTTGTTTGTTGCACTTTGCACTTTATTCATTAAATATTCATCATTGGTTACGGTTTAGCGCCACTCACTTACAAACACTGCTCATAACATGCCTGTGTATTAAATGTATTCTGATTGGTCCAAGCACAAAATCAGTGGCTAGTGATATAACAAACATTATCCATGTTTCAAGTCATATACTATTGTAATCTAAGACAGCCTATAATCAACAAGGGTAGTGTATCACAAAGTGCATTCCTATTTATGGGATAAAAATGTATTAATTATTGCCATCCATGGCACCACCGCCCCTCTTAAAAACCGTGAAACAATTTGAATTGATATGATGGACAGCGTAGACACATATGGGGAACTATGTGCTGCACATACAAGGTGTAGGAAGGAGGGAATTACACAGACAAGGCAGTGAGATGGTGGAACCTCCTCCCTGGATTTCCTCCACTAGTTTATCGGAAAGAACCCAGGATATACAGTAGAAAAAACAAAACTATACCTCAAGCCAGACTATCCTTAGTCTCCAGGTTACCCCATAGGCACTTCTCACATCTCCTTTCACCTTTCTTTAGACAACCACCCTAATATCTACCTTGCCGACGGAACTATGTAGTACCAAACGACTACTGCCTACCCTTCAAAACCCTTTATTCTTATTTGTTTGGGTTTCGATGCAAATGTGTTCCTGGAATTTGCACAAACTCTCTTGAAGTGATTAATACGATGTTGAATGTGTCTTTGGATCTGTAACCACATCGAGGATGTCTTTTGGATAAAAGAATTTACAAAAAATGTCAAAAAGAAAATATAACAATTCATTTCTCTCTCTTTACTAAAGTTTAGAGAAATGGTCAAGGGTCTATGCAATGTGTTAAACAGTCATTGTTATTTGTCCTTGCTGACATTTTGCAGATATTTCTTTCTTGGGTCCCATTTTGGTAATGTGTGTCTTATTTGGGTCCTCGGGAAAAATTTAAGAAGCCCTTGTCTAAACAGCAAAACAATATTTCTGGCTTCTTCATTTCCGACCAAAATTTAGAGCAGAAACTGCACCAGATAAACCACCTAAGTCCAAGAATAGTAGGATCTCTCTACTTTCTGCATAGCCAGTCTTCAGCTGAGCATTTATTGAAGACAAGCTTTCAGGATTGTAGCTGCATCGACATATGTTTTAGCTGAGTGTGTAGGGATTATATTATATATCATTATATAGGATTATATGTATATTAGTATATAGGATTATATGTATACAACTGGCATAAATTCAGGTTAAGAAAAAACAGTTCTGCCTCTATAATTCAAACCCTGACTGCAATGAAATATTAGGTATGGTTAATGCACAGCGAGCTGTATTATTTAAACGTTTCACACTGGTTTTACATCATTCCTCCATTAAAGCTTTAAACATTTCATTAGTATTTTTAGGGGGATCAGACTTTAATCTACAAAGCTTGTAATGGCCTGCTTTCCATTAGATGAATATAGAAGTTCAAGTGTTGCTCTTCCACTTAATTTGTCTAAGATCTAAAAGTTAGTGGAGCACAAGAGTCATACACTGACCACTTTATCTTGGATAAGGTTTTTATGTGCAACAATTCTTTTATTGCTTAAAGAGACACTGTCACCTCGCTCAAGCATGGAAAAATGACAGGCCTGGCACACCAGTGTTGCCAACCTCCCGCAGCGTTTTTTACTGGCAAAACATGGAAAATTTACTGGCGGAGCACATTTTTCACTGACAACCTGAAAAATAACAGAACACCTATTAAAAACTAAGGCAACTGATATTCAAACACAACATGGAAACACTGACAATACCCATATCAAGTAATTTGCTTGGTTTACACTTAAAAAATCAGCACAGCATGACAAATTATCAGACCCTGATATTCATAGACAGTTGTAAAAATCACTGATTTTTACAAACTGTCAGTAAATTTACTGGCGGTTGGCAACCCTGTGGTACACCCTAATCGCCCCATGTGCTTACACACTTCTCTTTTACTGTGCCGGCAGGGCGATCAATGTGTCGGGGCCACATACAGTATATGTAGACACACACACACACATACATGTGTTTTTGAGCTTTAGGGTGCCCTAATGCAATAGGCTGCGCACACCTATGGTGACATGTGAATTGCTGCTGTGTTGCGGACACTTATAGTTATATCAGTACAGTACTAGTTGTGGCAATGTGGACATATTTCTAGTTATATCAGTACAATACTAATTGCAGTGCTGTGGACATGTTTCAGTTGCTACCAATCACCCACTATGTTAATTCATAACAGAAGCATAGTAAAATGTACTTACTATGCTTCAGTTTATGAATGGGCAGGAAGGCTGTGTGAAGTACTTCCTGTTCATTCATTCTGTGCAGCTCAGGCTGCAGAAAGGAACTGGGGAATGTGTTTCCTCAGTCCCATTCTCTGTCTCAAAAGTGAGAGTTCAGGGTTCTATCTAGACCACTGATATTTCACCAAAGCCCCCCCCCCGCCCCCCCAAAAAAGCATTGTGAAAACAGCACTGTGGGTGCTGTGGACATGTTTCTAGTTATGTCAGTACAGTACTGATTGTAGTGCTGTGGACATGTTTTGGGTTTTGTCAGTACAATACTAATTGTGGTGCTGTGGACAGGTTTCTAGTTACTTCAGTATAGTACTGATAGACAAACAGTACAGTACGGAATGTCTTTGTGCGCATTTCATGTTGCATCGGTATAATATTAAAGCAGACTTCCACCTATTTAAAAGTCAGCAGCTACAAAAAGTGTAGCTGCTGACTTTTAATAATCAGATACTCACTTTTCCCCCGGTCCAGCTATCCGGCCGCCCAAAGCCTCGCTCCTCTCCTCCTCCTCCGTGTGGAGCCGGCATTGCAACTGAGGGCGCCAGGCTGTGGCATCACAGCAGGGCACGCACTGCGCATGCGCAAGCCATTCTACAGCGCTCTGAAATGGCAGGGCAATCTTCTGGGACCTGTGACGTGTCTCAGAAGATTGCCGGGAGGGAGGGAGGAGAGGTGAACTTTTGGGTGGAACTCCACTTTAAAATGGTTGTAAAGCCTAAACATTTTTTACCTTAATGCTTTCCTTGTAATAAGGTAAAACATGATTAGATGTCAGCTTCCCATGGTGGCAGTGGACAGAGGGGAGGAGCCAGGAGCACCGGCGGGGGACCCGAAAAGAGGAGGTTCACAGCCGCTCTGTGCAATTCCATTGCACAGAGCAGGTAAGTATAGATATGTTTGTTATTTTTTAAAAAATGACCTTTACAATCACTTTAATCATGCCCCTGTGCAGATTTCTGGTTGCATCAGTTTGGTACTGGTTTTGTCTCTGTGTAATTTATGGTACGGTACTTGCCGTGTCATTGTGCACATTTATGATTGTGTCAGCACAGTATTAATTGCATTCTTAGCAGATTTCTGGTTGTGTCCGAGTGGTACTGCTCATACAACATATGAATTATTTAATTATTTATTAATTAAAACTAAGTGTGATACATTATTTTTTTATGTTTTTAAGTTATACAATTAAATGAGCAGTTGTATTTTGTAATGCTGTTACTTAATGTATAATACACTACAATGACTTCTTTATGTTTATGTGTGTGTGCTGGTGAGGGCAAGAGAGGGGCATCCAAAGCAGTTGCTGGGGGTGGGAGCATGAGGTAGCTGGCCTAGGGAAGAAAACAATGTGAAGCTAGCCATACACTAGCCAGTCACTAGCCAGCTAGGCATCCAGCTGAACTTTAAGCAGTCATTTGATCAACTTCTGTTAAAAGGAACATTTGGAATATTTTCCTTGATCAGCGACAACATCCAATCAGCAACTGATGCCTCTGTCATAATATATTATCCTGGTTGGGACCTATTGGTCTCTTCTGTCATAAATGCTTCTCCCTGCCCATCAGCATTTATGTACACTGAGCCACGCATGTGCAGCTCAGCATATATTTATGGCACCCCACTGTGCTGTGATTTTTTGACTCCCATAAACATGCATCATCATAGTCCAGCTAATCAAACTGATGAAGAATCTAAATCTTGAAGAAAGCCCAGGAGAATATGGCCATCCAAGATCCCTGTAACCATAGTGCTGGAAGAGATTGCTTAGCAGGTAAATCTGTCATAATGTGCTAATGTGCTGTGTATAGTACATCATTAGGGCATAAAGCTCCTGGGGGCCACTTTTAAAATGTTTCTATGCAGAGTAATAATTCCGCTTTTACCTGGCCATATACGGATAGATTTTCGTTCAAATGTTTGTAGAATAATCTTTTATCTGAACATTCCTTGTTGTCATTACTGAGTCAGCTACATAATTTGTCAGAAAGCCCTTAAAAGTTTGTCTAGACCTGCTATTTGAATGGAATTCCAGATGCATATAGGCTCTGATTACACAGGATGCTATTTCAACCTCCTTTGTACGATTTTTTTTGACAGCTAGAAGCCGGCGTCTAAAATGGCCATTTTGCCGCGTTTTGCATGCCGCGTTTAGCGGCATTTTGCCGCGTTCACGTCTAGGAGCGTTTTTTAAAAATCTTTTTTTTATTAAATGAAAACACCTGTTAATGAAATGGTCCTAGATGCGAGTTACCACGTTTAGCGGCGTTTACAAGCTGTTTGGCATTTCAAATGCCTCTGAACTGGCGTCTGAATCCATTTTTTTGCATTCCAAAAAAAGCCTCTAAACTCAACTGCCTGGAAACTACCTTAAGCGACCCTGTGTACTGATAAGATAACAGAGGAAAGTTCAGGGGCAGCTGAAAAAAATGCCCAAATGCCTCTAAACGTCCGTTTACCAGCAGGAGTGTAAATGAGGCCTTGTCATTACTGAGTCAAACCACAACAATAACTTAATTTTCAAAAAATGTACCATTCTGCTTGTTTACATTTTCTCGTTGTTACGGTCAAACCAAATCATCGCTTTACCACTAACCATTAGAAAATTGAGCAAACATTCCAAAAAACAACATGTTCAAACTAAATTCTACTGGTATATGACCAGCTTTACTAAATACCTTAGGCCTCCCAAGCCTTGCTCTGTATGGTTTGACCTCCCTAATTATTGTATCTGAACTGTTCACCTTTTTGAAGTTCACATGAAGTCCTTACAGGGCCTTTGTAGTGTAGACTGATGTTTTCAAGAGTAATGAATGGCTTTCCTTGTTTGTACTGATGCACCACTTTTGGAAACACTTGGCCTGTTCACCTTATGGAAGGGATTGATGGTTCCAGGTTTTTTCTTCTAGGCATGTTTGGGCCTCATCTGGTGAGCCTATGGTAAGTAGGATAAGGAATAATGCCCAGTCATTGGTATTAGTTGGAGGTAAAGTACCCCCAGATGCGGCTGCTGCTGGAGGATTTGGGGGGGGGGGCCGCGGGCGGGCCCCTCCAGGTCCACACTCACCCTACTGGCAGAGCCCTCCAGCAGTCACAGCTCCCCTGGTGCCCGGCGCCACGGCTTCTGTGTTGACCTGGTCTTCTTTCTGGGTTATGGGTCTTTGGCCTCCTGTCCTGATTGGCCGGGGCAGAAAACCGGAAGCTGATGGCGAGTGTTGATTCACTAGTATCGCAGGGTGGGAGGGTCACGTGCTTGTGAGGGGTTGACGGACCTAGTGGAGACCTGTTTGTTCTGCCCCTCGCACAGTTCACGGCCACACACGAGCAATTGATTTTTGGATGAATGATGGTATGACATTTTTTAACTTTGAGATGTTGAAGGGTGTTAGTCATATTGTTAGTTATTTAGAAATGGATCATTTTGATGTTTGATTGTGCAGGCTAGGTGGGGTGGACTGTGCGGGCTGGGGGTGGCGCCCCATGCACCCCTTGTGGACCGGCCGCCACTGAGTACCCCATTGTTCTTGTCACTGGATGGTGCAGCATCCATGCTGCCAGGTGAGCAGCAATAGAATGATCCTCACTCTTATATATTCATCCTGCTCAGATGTCAAGCTCTGTTGAATTGTTCTTGTAACACATTTCTTGTCCCCCCAACCTTAGTCAAATATTTCTGAAAATATCTCAAAATAGAGCAGACAAGTGACTGTCTGTAACATTTTGCAGTTTCCATTCATTACCAGCATCTCTCTGGACAAAACACAAACTTATAATCAGTATCTGGTATTCACCAGCCTCTGCTAGACCGTGATATGTTTGTGTTCTTAGATGGAGAATTAGGCGTTTATCATGTCTACTTCAGAATCCTAAAATTGCATTCCTGTATCTGAACACAGAGGACTTTTCTCTGTTCACAAAACAAGAGGTAATCAGATCTAAAAACCGAGAACAGAATATATAAGTGCAGATGTGAGGAGGCATACAATGTATGCGTTCTCTAGCAGATGTCTATCTGACAATACTTTAAAACCAGTGCTGAATTACAAGTTTCCTTATATAAAATAACTATTATGGTCCTACATGTGTAGAAAATCTTTTTTTTTTCTGGTATTTACATATATGCCAATGAATTTAATGGAAATCTGTTGGGTATTTTTATGTACACAATTTGAGTTATTGTTAAAGTAGATTCAAACTCTAAAATACAATTAGTTCGCTATAGCACTGTGTATAATTACTGTATTACTTGAAGTCTGAATTACAGAATTGCTGAAGTTTAGTTAAGAAAAAAAAATCCCTACAGTTACAGCTTCATCACTTACTATTTTGAAGGATGTCTCATGATGTGGTCAGGCACAGTTCCATTCACTTGAATGGGTCCCATTCGGCCAACTACGGAGTGGATAGTTTCTGCCAGGTCATGTTTACACCCCTGTCCGTTGCCTTTGCAGCTTTAGGGGGGAGCAGTTTGGGGGGGTGGTTAAAACGCAGCTTAAATGTATGTTTTTATCAATTTCCAGTTGAAAGTGTAAATGAGCTCTTATACTTTGAAACCAGGAAGCAGCACAGAGAGAGGCATGGAGAGGCTGCAAAAGTTCTGTCCTGGATGGCCATCTAATTATCTTTAAGATACTGCAGGTTGATTTTACACGGACTGCCATTGCTGACCTTCTGAAAATACTAGTTGTCTGGCTCTCTCTGGATAAAGTTTTCTAGTTACAGATCCAGAATTGTTATGCAGTCAATGAAGTCAGAACTTCTGATCAGCCCTATTTGTCCAAGGCCAGTGAATCCGAAACCATGGCAGCTGTAGAACCAGATAGTCAGCCAGCTAATATTTTCCACATGAGTCATCCATGGAAGCCTATATGTTTCAATGAGCACAGGTTTTCTCTAAGGCTTCTTGTACACTTGGCCATGATGTACAGCGGCTGATTTTGTGGTTTCCCACTGCCAGCGGTCAAAATATTCCTATCCTGAGTGCGATTCTTCCACATTCAGGAGAGGAAGGTTGAGGGAGATTGAACCTCTCCTAACCCAGAAGCTCTTAAATTATGCTAAAACTATGCTTAAAGCCTATATGTACATGGACACATGCAGTAGGCTTTTATGGAGTTGAGTTTAGTAGCTTTGGCAAAAAAACGCCAAAAGCTCCTAAACAGTGATGGGCTCAGGCAAGTTCCGGTCGAACCCAACAGGAAGCCAGCACTGCGCACCGCTAATCATAGACAGCGTGTGTATGGACTGCTGCCGGTTGGGAAATGCCTCACTGCCTATAATTGGTGGTGTGCAGTGACGGCTTCCTGGCGGGTTCTGAACACGTCCAAGCCCATCACTACTCCTAAACTCAAGTTTTGGGAGCTGCTATTGTACAGGAAGCCTAATCTATGATAACTTTTTCTCACCTTTATTGGTTACTAATAAAATGTAGCCCAGGTTGTAATTTTAATTTTTTTTATTTAAAAGAGTACCTCCAATTCTGAATAAGCAGAAATTAATTGAAATAATTATCTGCATAGACTAAGCCCTGCCATTAGACTTTAATGAAGTATAAAAAATAAACAAATGGAATTATAAATAAAAAATAATGACATTTTCACTAAACTGCCAAAGGCAATCAAGGAAATGTGTAGCGCTTCCAGTTTTAAGATCATAATATTTTATTCAGTGTTTATGTGGAAATTTCTCCCCCCCACCTGTGTAATTAACCTGCCCATGACACTGCTTACTGCCCTTTGGCTGACTCAGGAATCTGCCGTTTTGTTTTATTTAAGTTTTAGGCGTCATTTTCACTGCATTTGCCTAATTTGCCTTGTTAATTCTGGATAAACAAATACAGTGCTATTTTCATTGAATCACTACAAATGTTTAGCTGTGAAATCATTTTAGTAATTAAATTCTGGCAGGTGTAACATGTCAGGTCTTCTGCTTTCAAAGCACACTTGTGGTGAGGAGTGAACATCAGAATGCATTTTCTATTGGCGCCGGCATTAATGGAATGCATTGGGGTGAGCGCAGGGACTTGGCAGTAGCTGAACATTATACAGTCTTATGATTTGTGAAATTACAGCATAGAAATGAAAAGGATTGCTCTCGTTAGTCATCTTTTCAAAGGGTTTAATTGAGCGTTTCGCTTTCCCATGACTGTGTAAAATGTAAGACGCGTATATACAACACACAGTGAAAATTGGTAATAGTGTTTTTTGAAAAGTATATACTAAGACTAATTTACAATGTAAATAAAAGCTAAAAATACAGATACGCTGTTTTCGCTGTCAAAATGTGTTTAATCCTCCTCAGGCATTTTATAATTCACACATCCTACTACACTGCATATTCTAAAGCAGGGGTCTCCAAACTTTCTAAACAAAGGGCCAGTTTATGGTCCTCAGACTTTAGAGGGCCAAACTGTGGTCTGTGGGAATAGAAAATGCCCCAGCATCAGTGGGAGTGAACAATGCCTCAGGCTTGGTGGTCAGCAGGAGTAAAAAAAAATTACATTAGAGCCTGTGGTCAGTAGGATAAGGAATACTGCCCCATTAGTATTAGTAGGAGCAGTGGCGTATCATCCATGGGGGGCGCTGTGCTCTGACCCACAGGGCAGCCATGGATGGCCGGCCCTGTCACTCTCTGGCTCCTGGGAATTTACAGTATGGAGGTCGCAGTCCAGCGAGGAGGGGGTCATAGCTTCAGCAAGGATCTGCACACACAGCCCCATGTGGACAGTGAACAATAACCCCCTGAAGCTCCCTGGTATTCTTCAATAGTGGCAGATCTCCGGTGCCAGCACAGTGTCCCCCCACCCCCGATCTGGTGGACTGGGGTACTGCACACGGGGAGGAATTAGTGGAAGAGTGCTCCATTCTCCCACTGCACCTCCGCCGGCTGAGAGAAATTCTGCCTGCTGCTGATCCACCTCCAACCCTGGTTCAGGGAGACCCTGGCTCACCCACCTCCCCTGCAGCTTTTACTCTGGCTTTGTTGCTTCCTGTCCCACAGTGGCTCCGAAGTACTGCACTGTGGTGGTGGTGGCTTCTGCAGCTCCTGCACCCGGCTGGACCCAGAGAGGGGGGGTGCGGGCACTGAAATCAAGAGGACTGTGAGGCTGGTCATGGAACTACTGCTTCTGGGACTTCTACTACTGACCATCCACATCAATGTGCTTTGGTGGGGGGGCCGCCATCAGGGAAATATTAGCCAGGTGTGACCCATCAATAACTGCTGTTTAATTGGTATATAATCTGATGGCTGCTCTGACCACTGATCAGTGGCTCTTATCTCCGTACCCCTATCCTGCACATACCACCTACCACCATACACTCTGCACCCCTCTCCTGCGCATCTCACCCACTGGCATACACTCCGTACCCCTCTCCTGCACATACCATCCACCGCCGTACACACAGTATCCCACTCCTGCACATACCACCTGCCGCCATACACTCTGTACTCCTCTCTTAAACATATCACCCACCACCATACACTCAGTACCCCTATCCTGCACATACCACCCATTGCCATACACTGCGTACCCCTATCCTGCACATACCATGCACCGCCATACACTTTGTACCTCAATGCTGCACATACCACCCACTGCCATACACTCCATACCCCACTTCTGCACATACCACCCACTGCCATACACTCCATGCCCCCCCTGCATATAGCACACACTGCCATACACTCCATATTCCACTCCTGCACATACCACTCACCGCCATAGACACTCTACCCCTCTCCTGCACATACAACCCACCACCATACACTACATATCCCTCTGCTGCACATACCACACATCGCCATGCACTCCGTACCCCGCTCCTGCACATACCACCCACCGCCATACACTCCGTACTCAATTCTTGCACATACCACCCACCACTATACACTCCATTACCCACTCCTGCACTTACCACCCTTTGCCATACACTCCATACCCCTATCCTGCACATACCACCCACCACCATACACTCCATGACCCACTCCTGCACTTACCACCCTTTGCCATACACTCCATACCCCTATTCTGCACATACCATCCACCGCGATACACTCAATACCCATATCCTGCACATACCATCACCGCCATATACTCCATATTGGTGATTAGGTAAACAGTTCCTTGTTCATTTATCTTAATGCACCTAAGAGCCTGTCTGGGTATTCCAAATAAGCAAAACTATACAATAATCAAGAAAAAAAAAAGAAATAAAAAGGAAATCTGGTAAATAAGCATTCCAAAGCCAGCAATGAACTGCTTCTTAATTGCACTCAAAACTTGTTAAGCACTCTATTTAATCACACCCCCTTTAAGCCACAACAATATTTGGAACAATTTAAACCACGCCCGCGCTTCACGTGCCGCATTTTTATCTTTCTCAGTACCACTTTTGATCTTTCACACGAGCCCACTGATTTCATGTTACGCCCCTGGTGGAAGTATAGTATCACATTGTTTGTGTCACTGGAGTGCCCCACTGTTGGTATCAGTGGGAGAAATTGTGCCCCATCATTATTGTCAGTGAGAGGAATGATGCCCCATTGTTGGTATCAATGGGAGTAATAGTGTCTCATCGTTGGTGTCAATGGGAGGAATAATGCTCCCCTGTTGGTGTTAGCAAAAGGGATGGTGTCTCATTGCTGGTGTCAGTGGGAGGAATAGTGCCCCAAGAGCCAAATAAAGGCTAGCAAAGGCCCCATCTGGCCCACAGGTTGCAGTTTGGACAACACTGGCATAAAATGATGACAACACGACTGGGAGTTTGCAACTATGCAGCCCACCATTTCCAGCTTGCTCCTTTGACAGTGGATAAGTGTCAAGATACAGCAAATAGAGAGTGTAGGTTCTGGTTCATCTTTTTACTTATTTTCAGAAGCATTTTTAACACTAGTCATGATCCAGCCAGGGAAAAGTTAATTACCAATCTGCATATGAATTTTAGCAATACAGTGTTGGGAGGAGAGGCTAAACGTTTGATTTGTGTGCCCAGGATCTGTACAGCAGTGTGTCTTCTCCCTGGACATTCTATTCAATGTAAGTGCATTCCAAATTATCGCAGACTAAGTATAAAGTCTCAATTACCACCTGTAGAGACAAATGTGTTTCAATTTTCATAAAACCTGATAAAGGGTAATAACTCATAACTCCCATGCACTTCTGTGCTGCACACAAACATAAAACCTAACGTCATAACAACTAAAGCCAAATCACCCTGCACTTCCAAAAAATAAAAATGACAAAAAATTTAAAAAATAAAATATATATGCAAAAAACGGTTAGACTTACCGATAACAGTGTTTCTATGAACATTCCAGGACGGCAACACCTGAGAGATGATAGGCTCCTCCCTACAGGCAACACAGTCAGTACACAGCTGTTTAAAAGGCCCCACCTTACCCTTGCTCCTCAGTTGTTGTAAAGTAATTCTCCCAACCGATTCACAAGGGTTTAATGAAACACTTAGGTACTTACCACCCAATGTATACATTCTCCTCCACCCAATACAGGCCAGGAAGTAGGCCTTCTGTCCTGGAAGGTTCGCAGAAACACTGTTACCGGTAAGTCTAACCGTCGCTTTTCTCATCTCACCTTCCAGGACGGCAACACCTGAGAGGATAATAAAGAAATCCACAGGCCTACCTAAGTGTGGAACCAATGCCTGTAGCACTTTTCGACCGAAGGCCAGGTCTTGTTGCGAAAGGACCTCCACATGGTAGTGCTTCAGAAAAGTCTCTTTGCTAGACCAGGTGGCTGCGCTACCAATCTGCTCCCAGGAGGCTCCTGCTATTTCAGGTAGGGCTCTAGTTGAATGTGCCTTCAATTTTTCTGATGCAGGTATGCTTGAGCTCTCGTATGCTAATGTAATGGCTTGCCAAAAATCCAAAAATCGAATGAAGGGTTCTTTTGCTATCCTAGCATCAAGGTAAACCGAAAGGGATGCGACTTGCACTGTTGAAAGCCACCACCTTTCTCTACTCCATCCTGAAAAAATTCCAGGATTATGGGAACAGAGGTGGAAACAATTTGCTTTTGTTTACACAAAGTACAAAAGATTTTCCAAACTTTAAAGTAACATTTTTGTTATCGGCTTCCTGCTCAAAAGGAGAGTGTCTATCACTCTGTCTGAGCACCCTTTACCCCTAAGGATCTGGCGCTCACTAACCAGGCCATCAGATGAAAAAACTCTGGTCTAGGGTGCAGCACTGGACCCTGGGATAAAAGGTCCGGAAGGACCGGGAGCTTCCAAGGAGGCGCTACCGACAGTCTTCAAGGTTGCAAACCAAACCCTTTTCGGCCACCATGGAGCTACTAGTAGAAAAAGGCCCGAGGACTGGCTGATCTTTTGGATGACTCAAGGAATCAGTACCAGATGGGGGAGGGAGTAAGCCAACCGGAAGTTCCAGCTCTGCGCTAGAGCATCCAGGCCCTGTGACTCTCTTTCCTGAGAGAGAGAAAAAAACCTCTTTACCTTCCTGTTCCTTTGATTGGAAAAGAGATCTATCTCTGGGCATCCGAACTTATGGGCTAGAAGCTGAAACACCTTCGGGTTCAGCTACCAATCTCCCTGACCGACAGATTGATGGCTGAGGAAGTCTGCTTCCTGGTTGTCTATGCCTCTTATATGTACTGCTGACAAAGAAACCACCTTGTGTTCGGCCCAGCCCGGAATCTCCTTTGCCAGAACTAGAAGGCTTCTGGATCTGGTCCCCCCCTGCCAGTTCCGATAAGCTACGGTCGTAGCATTGTCTGAGCAAATCTGGACTTCTTTGTCTGCAACCGAGTTTTCTAAGGTTTTTTTAACCTTCGCCCACTTCTCTAAGCTCTCTGGGGTTGGAAGAGGACCTGGCTACTTCCCTGTTCCAGATACCTTGAGCCTTGGCTTTTTCTAAGTGGGCTCCCCATCCCCTGGCACTTGCGTCTGTGGTGATCTTTATTGGATCAAACTGACTCTGGGGTCTGCTTTTTTCCAGATTGCCTGGGAATGACCACCATTTCAGGGAGGACTTTACCTGAGGGGTAATAATGCTTAGACTCTCATCTAAGGACTCATACATTTCCCAAGAGGAAAGGTGGAAACATTCTAGGTCTCTTGAATGCAGTTGTGCCCAAACCACTGCTGGAATGCTGGCAGACATGAGTCCCAGGACCCTGAGGATTTCCCTCCTGGAACACACGGGGGCTCCTATCAGCCTTTCGACAGCTGTGATGATTTTATCCACCTTTTCCCCTGGGAGGAAGGGTATTTGAGCCCAAGAATCTACCTGGTAGCCTAGGTAGTTTTGGATCTGAGCTGGTTCCAGGGAGGATTTTTCCATATCCACCAGCCAGCCCAGTTTTTTTCAGAACAGAGATCAACCTTTGGGTGTCTGCTTCCACCTGCACCCTTGACAGCCCGAAGATGAGCAGATCGTCCAGGTAAGGGATTAATGCTACCCCCTGGAGATGAGGATAAGCCACTGTCTCTGCAAGAATCTTTGTAAAGATCCTTGGGCTGGCTGCTAGCCCAAAGAGAAGTGCCCTAAATTGCCAATGAACACCCCTTCCTGGGTCACTATCGCAAATCTCAGGAACACCTGATGTTCTTGAAAGATCGGGACATGCAAATAAGCGTCCCTGAGATTCAGGGTAGTCATGAAAACATTCTTTAAGAGGTTTTTCCACACAGAGTAAATACTCTCCATGGATAACCTCTTGTATTATAAGAAATTGTTTAAATTCTTGAGATTTATGATCAGGCGGTACTTCCCTGAAGGCTTGGGTGCCACGAAAATGTGGGAGTAGAAGTCTTGGTAACACTGATCTTTTGGTACTGGAATTACTACTTGTTGTTCCACCAGTTCCTGAATCCCTTCTAGTAGGGCTTTCTTTTTTAATGCATCCTTGGGAGGATGTGTCAAAGTGACCATAAGGGGTGGCCCTGACAAGAACTCTAGATGGTAGCCTTCTCTGATCAGATTGATGATGTAAGGGCTGTCTGAAATTTTCTCCCACTGGGAGACAAGCTGAGATAGCCTGTCCCCTACTTTGATTCTGGCGTCACTTGTTGTCTTTGGTGTTTTGGCCTGGAGAGGGAAAAAGCAAATTGCCTTTTTGCCTACATCTACCGTACCCCCATCTTTTGTTGGGTTCTTTTTTAGACCTTGGTTGGTTTTGTCCCGGAGGGGGCCCTCGAAAAAAATTTCTGTATTTTTCCCTTCTGGGTTTCACAGGAAATTTCTTCCCCTTCTCTGAGGACCTGGCCAAAACCTTGTCTAGACCTGGGCCAAACAACAAAGACCCTTCAAAGGGCAGACCACAGAGTTTGGCCTTTGAAGTGAGATCGCCCTCCCAGTCTTTACCCCATATGGCACTCCTGGCCGACTGTTTTGGCTGTGGCTTTGACTGAATCCACAGCTGCATCCGCCAGAAAAGCTACAGCTTTCCCTATCACTGAAAGTGAACCTAAGACTTCCTGAGACTTATTACCTTGTGAGAGGTGTTTACTAAGTCTCTTTATCCAGCAGTCCGCATTTTTGGTGGCACGGGTTGATGCCAATGCAGGGGCCATAGCCGCTGAGTTAGCTTCCCAGGCTTTTTTCAGTAGGGATTCAGATCTACGATCCATTGTATCCCTGATGTTCCCTGCATCCTCAAAGGAGAGGTCAGACCTTTTTGTCACTTGGGAAAGGGCGGCGTCCAACTTAGGGACTTTAAGGAATTTTTCAGCTTCCTCCTCCTTGAAGGGGAACCTTCTTTTCCAAGTTTTAGGTCTAACCAGACTCCTTTCAGGCAACTCCAATTCCTGAAGCACTAAGTCCTTCAAGGACTGGTGTAAGGGAAATACCTTGGACTGGCTTCAGGAGGTATAGATAGCCTGAAGAAGTCCTTCCAAGTCCTCCAGGCCAAAGAGATGTCTAGTAAACTTGATGTCTTCTACATCACTGTCCAGCCCTGGACCCCCTCCTCCTCTGAACTAGGCTCAGATTTTGCCTGACTTTCCATTTCCTCCACCTCCTCATCTTCCCTGATCTGAGGGCTGAGAGAGTGGAAAGAGGATGCTTGGTCCAGGTTTGGAGAGTAGGCTCTCCTGAGAGGAGGGGGGCTCTCTAAGGGCGAGTTCCTCTGTTTCTAAAACCTGGGGTGTAGCTGCTGATTGAATAGTGGCCAACATTTCTTCTTGAACACTTTTGAGGAAATCTTTCATTGATCCTGAAGCCTCCTTCCCAGCCAGTTTGTAATACACCGATAACAAAATGGCTTGGTGTGAGACTTAGACAATTCACACTTTTTAGATGCACTAGTGCTAGCGGATGTAGAAGGTGGTTTGTCAGAGACCTCCTGAGCACTGCTTGGGGAATCTGCTAGAGAAGAGGAAACAACCATCAGTCACTTTTCCTGCCCCCCAACATGGCTGCAGCCCCCCCCACCCCAGAAGTGAGAGCATGGGAGTATACCAGTATACCAGGGACAACTAAGGCTAGCCTGGTGTCACCCCCCATAATAGGTAAAAGGTACTTACCCTGCCCCGACTTGCTCTTGCCTGCAGTCACCTCTGCTGCCTTTTCATCCTCCTTCTCCATGAGGTGGGTCTTGGCAGACTTCTGTCTACTTGCAGCTTTGCTGAGTCCTGATGCAGACAGGGCTTCTCAGCCTCTGAAGCCACGCGGGTCTGGCATCTCCTCCCTGCTTTAAACCCACTTCCTAGGTCGCGCTGGGTGTGCTTCATACTCTTTCTGCCCTGGACAGGAAGTTATTGTATCAGAGCGTAGCCTGATGCCTGCAAGGCCCTCCCCGTGGTGTTTCACACGGTTCAGACTACAGTAAAATGACGCCCGCTGCCGCTGCAAAGGAGGAAGACAGGAGAAGACCCAAGCTGCTTGAGCGGCTGTTGGGGAAATTGCATATTTCATATTCCTCATTAAGGTTGGCCTCACAAATATCTATTATAGCCTCTAATATCCTGGTTACCTTGCATGACTCAACTTATTGGCATTTGAACTGCCTTATATGGTCAAGCTAGCCCCCTCTCCTCAGGAATGTAAAGGTCATATTGTTTACCAGGGTGTTGGCTGGGGGTGGTCTACACAAGTTCTACATTACCGCAGCCAAAATCTATACGAGTTAGTCTCACCCAGAACAGCCATGAGGCACGTGTCTGGTCCTGGTCACCTGTGCCATGTCAGAGACTCAATGGCTAAGGAAACAAGCACCTTTAGTTAAGTATTCTTGATATTTTCTTTAACTTTATCTGTATCTGTCATTACTTGTAATAAATGTTATATTTTTAAGTATTTGTGTGATCTCTCTTTGTACATATCGAGCACAACCCCAAAAATGTGACAAGAGATTTGGTACCAGGAATAAGTGGGGTCGATTTGTGCAAACAAGAGATACAAAAATGATGCAGAATTGTGCTAGACTGTTTGTGCTGGGTTTAATGTTGTGTACTTGTATAGTGAGCCACAGTACATTCAGAAAGCGTAGGAAAAGTATGAGATACTTAGCTGGCTTATTTGAGGTGCCTTTAGGTGATCAGGTGCAAGCAGATTTTTGTTTAGGTGTTGACTGGACACCGGCTTGCGATTTTGTTCTTGTTTGATAAATTGGGCGAGAGACTGATATACAAATGAAACTGTTGTATCTTCAGGAAGCCTTAATTTGCAATAGTAAGCAGCATTGGTCTCTGGATTGAAGAAATTTCAGAGCAATGAGACTTGTTTGAATATTGAAAATGAGCTGACTGCTCAAATTGATTGTTATGTGTATGTCCGAATGGTTTGAAGCTAACTAATGGACATGGTACTTGTTTGTATTGTCTATATAAAATGACAAGGTTACCTTAATCAAGATAGATAGGTAATGCTTAGTATGATTTGTAAAATAAGTTTTGTCACTTATGTTTGAGGGTCATCCTTTATAAGAAAGTATTTGGAACTCAGAGATGAGAATGCTTTCATTTGCAGATCCCTCCCCTCCCTTTATATGCTCTGTGTGTCTGTGTAAATAGGGAGAGGAAACAGATAAAGAGACAGACATTACACCATTTGTAACCCCCTTTAAAAGATTGTGCCTGTCTGTAAAGCAGGAAAGTTCTAAACATCTAAGAAATAAGCCATATACTGTTAAATGTGATGTTTAAATGTGGGTGATATATAAGACCAAGGGAAATGTTTAATTTTGTTGCAAAAATACAATCCTAGTTGAAATTGTTAGTTTTTAGCTTTGTAACTCTAGGGTTCAGTATTATAATTATTTAAATGTTTAGTTCTCGATTCCAGCCTATTGGGCATGGAAAGAGAGAAGGCTCCACCCACTGATAAAAACCTAGTTGTACCTTTTTTCTGCCAGTCATTTGAACAAAATAGCTGATTAGACAAGTTCAATATAGCATGTTAAATGTATGAGCAAGCAAAAAGTAACAGTATATGATAGGATAAAGTGAAAGATCATTGGAGATAAATATGTCTATGTATTGTTTTGATTGGTGATTGTAATGAAGTGTGAATACAACACTAATGGTTGTTTTATAAGTTTTTTGTTAATACAGAAGGAACCAGATCTGTATGAAATTGAACCAGAGATTGAAATAGAAACATCAAAATGAGTGTGGTGATGTATAATATTTGTGCACAATGTGATGAACACACTGCAAATGTTATTCTGAATGTTAACCATGGTGAATTATTGACAACTTTTGATGGACGTCTTTTAATGAAAATCCACGTGGTGATTAATTAATTCATTAATGAGCTCATTTAACATGAGTAGAAACGAGTGCACTCTCATTACACAACATGGCCATATGTTTTGTCTGGAAAGTGTTTTGAATATGTGTTTTATGCTAACCATTTGTTGACAGTAATGTAAGTGTATTGTTTTATAGTTGTTAATTATGCTACGTTCGACAGTTACATACAACATTAGAAGCAGAAATCAAGAACCTGTAGTTTGTTATAGTCTGTCCACCTAATACGACAAATCGTGATAGATCCTTGATTTGTTTTACTTTCCAGAATCACGTAATAGTAATGTAAAGGGTGGATCTTTATTTGTTTACCAATCGTATTTTGTGTATAAGTTTTGTGAAAGGTCTGTTTTGTATACCGGTACAACACATTACTCTCACGTGAGCAAAGATGAGTACAATTTACTCGAGTAATT
>BLSH010100279.1:196324-210972 GCA_018402905.1 Glandirana rugosa | reverse complement strand
AGGGGCTTTGGGCTTCAGCAAAATGGCAGCCTCCAGCAAGAAGAAACAGGAACAATGCTGGAGGTAATTTACAGCACACTAATTTTGGTAGAATAATTATTAATGTGGAATTTATTTTCCTCACTAAAGCACAATATTTTTATCAAGTTGTTATGGGCACAGTTCCATGTTTAAGTAATGTTACTACAACAGCAACAAAAACACTTTAAGGTTTTTATACACTTTTTTTTTGTTGTTGTTGTGATACCCATACCTCTCATCTTTTGTCCTGATGTCACAGGGATACAAACTGGGGGGGGGGGGTGTCCTTCCAAATAAGTCACAAATAAAATATCTGACATAAGTTAAAAACTTTCCCTGATCTGCTCAAATTTTACTGGACTTGCACCAAGTATATTTTGTAATAAGTGTACAACACTCAGCACAGTAATTTTTTTAAAAACAGGAAACTGTTCCCTTACATATGCGTTTCAGCTACCCCTGAAGAAGAACTTCGGAAAATAGTCATCAACTGCGTAGTCTAGACACCAGAAACAGTTGAGACAATAAACACCTGGGTCAGAAGTATTAATGGTCAGTGGCTGGTTGTAAGAAGAACCCCCCTAGCATTGGTGGCCAGTGGCAGGCTGGAATAATAATATCCCACAGCACCGGCTGTTGGTAGCTGGCTGGAACAATAACCACCCCAGCATTGGCAGTCAGTGTCAAGCTGGAGTGGAGCAGTTACCCCCATCTAGTACTGGTTATCAGTATCTGGCTGGAAAAATAGCCCCCCTGGCAGTTAGGCACAAACTTCTGGCTGTATAGCACAATCTCTGGCTGTAAGGCACAAACTTCTGGCTGTATTGCACAACTCCTGGCTGTACTGCACTTGCAAAAGAAATGTCCCACTGGATCTCTTGGTTGACTGTGAACTGTGCCCCTTTCTAGAGTCTAAAAGCACCACAATGTCACACTCTGCAGCACTGGGGTCTTGTATTCACTTAGCTACAGGACAGTTGGACTTTTTCCCACCAACTTCCTCCTGGCACTCTCCAGTAAGCCTCCTCTTGAAAAAGCATACTCCGTTGACAAAGTCTCTTTGGTAGGCCCCCCAGCTAAGCCTAGCTGGAATCTCAATGTCTTCACTCTGGCTCCACTAGATTTCCTTCCCCCCAGGGACAGAGCCTCTGCACAGGGGTTTTCCTTCTGTAGGACTAGACCCAGGAACTCTGTACTCTGCTGCAAAGATTCAGACTACTTATGAGCTCTCCCTCCACCTTCTGGGCATACCTCTCCCAGGGGATTGGTTGGAGTCCCATAAATATTCTATGCTTTCCCTCCCACTATGCTTCCAGAAGCCTCTAGAACACAGGGGGAGTAACAGAACAGCAGCCTGTGAAACACTGAGCAGCCCTTAGCAATCAATGCCTGCTCAGCTCTTTACAGGGGAGCTAAACTAAATTTTCCTAGCAGTCTACTCTGAACCTAGGAGGGAGAGTGCTACACAAGTAAGAATTTGACAAAATAAGCAATATCAGGGAAAGGAGCCTTTCATCTGTTGCTCTGCATTGTTGAACAACTTCATCTGAATATTCTTGCATTGTCTTTAGAGACTTGACTTAAACAAAGACACTATAGGAGAATGTTTACATTCTTTTTTTTTATGTTGTAATAACTTGGAAAACAAAACAAAAAGTTAACAGCATGCATATTTTGGGATCTTTCCTTTTTATCTCCCTTTAAAAGGTCTAGCCAGACCAGGTGCCATAGGTTTGCATTGAGTGGCTATTCCGGTGCCAACACAAATTGCCTTGTCTCCTACCTGGCCAGTTAACATCACTGCATTGTGGTGTTGCACGCAGAAAAAAAGTACTGCATACAATTGACCACCTCACACTACACTGTGGCCAATATAACTTAATGTCATCATCCTGCACACCAGCAGCTGCATTCTAACGCAGCCACTGGTGTAAACCAACCCTCAGATGTTGTTGAGGGTGGGAACAAGCCTAGATCTGAATCTAAGTTTCACTGGGCTGGAGCAGCATATCACAGCAGGTTTCTGGCTCAGGAATACAAGTTTTCAAATATTTAATGAATTTTAGTCTTTTGGTTGATTTCAATGGACCTGTGTCTTTTTTGTTCAACCACTGTAACTGGTGTGTGACCTACAGGTCTTACATACCCAATGTATTTTCCACAGAAGCACACAGTCTGAGACATCCTCAAACACATACTATGAACTGTCCCACTGTCACCCATTTAGCCAAAAAATGTGAATCATAAAATATTTGAATGATAATGGTCAGTTTGTTAATGGAGCTGGTGGGCCTTAACCTGTTTGTACCCTAAACTAGAGATGAGCCCAACTGGAAGCTTTCTATTTGTCAAAATGTAGGCAAAATCAGGTCCATTTTGGCAAAATGTAATCATCTGGCAAAAAGAATCAGAGTCAATGGGGAAAGGTAAAATTAATGTTGTTTTGTTCGATAACGTTTGTTCGTTTGTTTATAGGAGTACAATGGACTTTAAATGGCTCCTGAGGAATAGAGATGCTTCTTTAAACTATTGTGGATCTTCTCTGGGCCTAAGATCACTACGCACTGGGGCAACCCTAATAGTAGTTCTACCACTAACTATTATGGCAATGATATCCTTAAACTCTAAGATAGCCCTAACCCTAGGTTACACTAACCCTAAGATAACACTAACGCTAAGATAACACAATCCTTCAGAAACAAATCCTTCAGATTGGAAGATTTTATTTTCAGCATGTTCTTTCGATTTTCTAGCTGTTAGTGGGGGGAAATCAGTGTTTCTTTTCATCAACATTGTGCACCAAACTGAACTCATGACAGTGTGAACATGTAGAAAATCCTGCATATTCCCAGGCAATTGGTGATGTAGAGCTTCCACTTAAACATTCTTGGAATGTGCTGGAAAATCACTTTGTGATTTTCATAAATGACTGTGTTTTGTTCCTTCAGCTGTACAACAGTCACAATTCTATAGATTGTAGAAAAGAAAGGGTGAAATTTCAGCATCAGAATAGGCCAAGCGCTGAAAAAGAAATGGTAATTATTTTATGAAGCGGCACCCAAATGTCATCTCATAATATCCTCATTCGGTAGACTAGTTTTTTGTGATTCATCAGATTGTATTGAAAAAGAAGGATAGTTACATCTTTAGATGGGTCAAAGATAACTTACAAGGAGGGAATTATTATGATATCGGAATATTCCTGACAGAAAGAGAAGGAATTGGTTTTATATATTGTGAGGATCTCATAGGTTAGAGAAAAAAATATCTAAAATTGATGGACAGCAACATACACACAGCTAAAAAAATAAGAAAAGCAATTATACTACTACTGTTTATAATGAAAAAGATAATTAATAATAGGAATATTAAAAATGATTGGTTAGGGTCTGCTATGTATTTTGGGGGATCTGCGTGCTGTATTTTTTCTATGCTGGAAATTAAATGTCATTTTGCTGGCAATTTAGGCAGTATATTTTTTTATTTGTGAAAGAATTACCTGTGCCTTGTGATCTGCTATGTGATCATTTATTTACAGCTGCTAACACACTACCACACTCTCATATAAATGTGTCCAAAAACCTATAAAACATATATTGGTGAAGTAAAGAAATAAAGATACAAATAAAAATAAAGAGTCCTTCAAAATCTGCATTCTTTTATGAATAACAAACAACAAATTGTGTGCTTTTATTCCTTGTTTATTCTCTGATGCAGTTTCAATCCAGTCAAGGTGTGCCCTCACCTAAATTCATTGACCCTACAAACATGTATGGTCAGATGTAGCTTTTGTTTTACAGAGATTTCAGATCCTCCTTCACTGGCACTCCAAAAAGTTTTTCTTTAAACTAGCTCCTTGTTATAAGGTTTGCTTTATAATGCTCTCCAATTCCTTCTCTTCCACTCAGTGTACATGAAAAATAAAACTCCACATAGTGCCTGGATAAGTCCCCATATTATTGAATAGCAGAAAGAACACCGACCCTAAATATTTGAAGTATAAAGATAAGCTTCACCCAAAATGGGAAGTTTCACTTTAAGTCCTACCCCCCCCCCCTCCTCTACCTAATTTGGCATGTCATTTTTTTGGGAGGGGAGCAGGTGCCTTGTTTTGGCAGGTACCCACTCCCACCTAGGTGAAGTTTTCCTGTCTCACTCCCTCCCCACAGTCTTTTGAGGCACATCACAGATCCCGGAAGACTGCGGGACCTTTCACAAAGATAATCAGGGTGTAACATATAACATGTTACAGATGTATCAGCCACTCCCCCCCCCCTCCAATCCCTGTTTTGACAACTAACAGGGGATATTCTCCTACCACTAGCTGTCACAATCTGAAAAAAAAAATGCGGCTATGCGGGTCTCCACCCCCCCAGCCATGTCATTCATTCACAGTAGTCTGTGAATGGGAAAACTACAAATTACTGACTGATGTATGGGCAGACAGCTTACACTGAAAGGTTTGCAGCAGAGAAAAAGGAAATAAATGGGGGAAAAAAATTGGGACTTTAAATGAAGCCATGGCCTGGTAAGGCCGTCTGCTTCCATTACTGGAGTTATTTGTATATAACCTATCCTTTCCACTGCTATCTGTGGCTGCTCTTGCACCTCAGTGGTGTGAGCCTTGGATCTTGACGGTCCGGGAGCTGCGATGAGCATTGACAGCTCCCTCCACCTCTGTGCACCGGATGCCGCATGGGGGGGCGGGTCCATCGTCATTCCGAATCAGCGCCAAGTCACCCATGCTGCCTGTTCGGCGTCCTCATTGTGATGCTGTACCGGCTGGGTCAACCACGCTCGCGGACGCTGTGGGCGGGAGGGATGCTGTGCGCCGGGCGGTCCACCGCTCGGCGCCTCCCCGCCCGACTCTTTGCTTCCGCGTGTGTGACGTTGGTGGGTGGGCAGTTGGCGACGCCTATTTAGGCGTCCCCCTTGGTGGATCTTGGCGTCCTGCACACAATACACCGGCATGCATGTGTTATCATGGATGACCATGCCTCACATTTTTAGACAATATTCACATTCAATTTACTGTCACTTTCTAAATTGATCACCCATTGTTCTGGTGGTCTATCTATCTTTCATCTATTTTTTCCTCCCTAGCCCTTACCCACCTTCTTTCACTCCTTTTCCTCTCTATCCCTCCTCCATTCATCTGGTTTCTTGTATCTTATTCACCTCTCCACTTCACAGGTTTCTGTTCCATATTTTGTCTTGTCTTCAGCTCCCTTCCCCTGATTCCACTTTCTTCTTTTCCTTTCTGATCTCCCATGCACACACCCACTCAACAGTTTTTCATTTAATCCAACTCTCCCACAGCACACAATCATCCCATACTTCAACCATGGGTCTTCATATCACCAGGACACCCTCATCCACCTGGGGTGATGCCGACTGTGGGTTGCTGCCATCATGCCCCCTGCCAGAGCTCCCAGCCCTGATGGACCTGGATGGGCCCTTGGCTCCGACGGTGCATCACCATCATATGAGTGTTGTAAGTTGCATGCGCAGTTTGTGGAAGGATTCATACCCATAATGTTTTTACATTGTTAATTGCTGATCCTATGTTCATTTTTTTAGACACACCACGAGCCTGCTCTTGACGAGTGGCCCCAAGCCACGAAACGTACGTCGAGCTATAAGCTGCCGTGGGCTTAACCTTCTATGCGTTTTATACACCAAACCTCAACAATGCGGTCCTTGGCCACGCAGACCTTTCTGTGTATATATTTTTACCAGTCTGTATATCAAACACCTGATGCATGGGGGCAATGTACTGAGCTTAACACATCTGTATCCATTGTTATGAATTTGTATTGTCGTTTATGATTGATATTTTATCATGCATGTTTTTGACTATATGCATCAGTATATTCATATCCACAAATTAAATTTCTGTGAACATCTCTATCAGTCTATTCTGTATCCCTCATGTGCTTCAACTAAAGCCCCACTCCTCTCTTCCCAAATTTTGCAATACTGCAAAATTAGTTTCCTTTACAAGGTTTGCAGCAGACCTGCATGGCATCAGTAATCTGCTGAACGCTGGTGCAATCCTTTCCAGGCTAAAAAAAAAAAAAAAAAAAAATATATATATATATATATATATATATATATATATATATATATATAGTAAACCCACATTTTTTTATCTGTAAAAAAATTGGATTTTTTTTAACATCTTACCTGTAAAATCCATTTCTTTGAGTACATCATGGGATACAAAGCAGACTATATAATCATTACCTCATGGGTTATACGCCACCTATAGGTGAGTGGACACTGGTTATTCAAATTAGACAGGAAGCCCTGCCCCTATATAACCCCTCCCTTCCTGGGAGCACATCAGTTTTTGTAGCAAGCAATGAACTGCACAAGGAAGACAGAGAGGGGAGGGACCTCTGTGTCCCGTGATGTACTCAAAGAAATTGATTTTACAGGTAAGCTGTTAAAAAAAAAATCCAATTTTCTTTTTCATACATCACGGGACCCAGAGCAATATAACCTGAGGGGAGGGAGACAATTCCAGTTTAAACCACAGCTCTTAATATGCTGCAACCAAAAGAGGAATGCTCCGCTGCTCTCACATCTACTTGATAGAATCTTGTGGATGTATGCACTGAGGACCATGTAACGGCCTCACAAATCTGTGCCACCACAGGTGTCTGGTGGCAGAAGCCCAGGAGATCCCTATGCTCCTTGTGGAATGAGCTCTCACCCTGAATGGGGGAGCTTTCCCCTTTAAACCATAAGCTTGAGTAATCAGCTGGCGAATCCACAGCGAAATAGTGGTCTTGGATGCCACCTGACCCTTCCTAGGGCCTTCAGGCAAAACAAAAAAGGCATCAGTCTTCCTGATGTCTGCAGAAAGATCTTAATAGCACGCACCACATCTAGAGCCTGCAATCGGCTCTCCTCCGGTGAGGAGGGCTAAGAATAAAAAGAAGGTAAAATAATTATAATTAAAGATAAAGTCAACACTCGTGTAATAAGTCCAGTGTTAGCAGCGCTTCCAGAGTAATATGGTAGATTACAAAGTAAATAATGATATTAAATGTTCAGTGAAAAAGTGCCAGTGCCAGGAAAAATAAATTGCCCGTGCTGGAACCAAAACTTCTTAAACTTATGTGAATAATCTTCAATCAGTGTCCTCCACCTCTGTTCACCACGTGCAAAAAGGTAAAAATTGGAGGCTCACCAGAAATATGGATGCTTCCAATCCAACACTGCAGGAGCACTCAAGCCAGCTTGTACATAATCGCTGGCTTGAGTGCTCCTGCAGTGTTGGATTGGAAACATTCTGGGTGTGATGGTCCTATGCTGAGTTCCCCACAGATATACTCAAAGGCGCTGTTTATCCATATTTCTGGTGAGCCTCCAATTTTAACCTTTGTGCACGTGGTGAACAGAGGTGGAGGACACTGATTGAAGATTATTCACATAAGTTTAAGAACTTTTGGTTCCAGCACGGGCAATTTATTTTTCCTGGCACTGGCACTTTTTCACTGAACATTTAATATCATTATTTACTTTGTAATCTACCATATTACTCTGGAAGCGCTGCTAACACTGGACTTATTACACGAGTGTTGACTTTATCTTTGATTTTTTATTTAAAGCAGCAGCTGTGTGATTATTTATTTATTTATTATTTAATTCACAATTTATGTTTTATTATATATTGTATGTTTTTTTTGCACAATTGGGTTCTTGCACGATTGTGTTTTAGCACCTGTAGCACGGGTTGTTATTTTTAGCGCGGTATTTGCATTTTATAAAATAATTATAATATCTTCATTGAGATGAAACGCTGACACTACCTTCGGTAGGAAGGATGGAAGAGGCTGCAGCACCACCTTATCCTGGTGCAATCTCAAGTATGGCTCTTTACAAGAAAGAGCTGCCAACTCTGAAACCATTCAGGCTGGGGTGATGGCAATAAGAAAGATTGGTTTCCTAGTCAAAAGAACCAAGGGAATCTCCCCAATTGGTTCAAAAGACTGTTTCTGCAGCACTGACAAAACCAAATTCAAATCCCATGGACAGGGAGGAAATCTAACTGTTAGTAACAGCCGAGTTACCCCTTGTAGAAAAGTCCTGATCAAAGAGTGAGAAGACAAAGGCCTCTGAAAATATATTGACAAGGCAGAAACCTGTCCTTTGATGGTAGTCAAAGCCAGTTTCAAGTCTACTCCTGCTTGAAGAAAGACTAGTATTCTACCAATCACATACTTGCGGGGATGCCATTTCCTGGCCTCACACCACGCAATGTAAGCCTTCCAGACCTTGTGATGAATCTTCCTGGTGATTATCTTTCTAGCGTTTACCATAACACAGGGTCTGAAACCCGCAATCTCTCAATACCATGCCTTCAATAGCCATGCTGCCAAATTTAGCGCACGTAAATTCGGGTGGAATATAGGACCCTGAGAGTGTAGATCAGGTCAGACTGGAAGCTGCCAAGGCCCGTCCGCTGTTAACCTCACTATCTCTGGGTACCAAGGCCTCCTGGGCCAATCTGGCGCCACTAGAATGACTGTCGCCGCCTCCTCCTGAATTTTGATGAGGTAGAAGAGAGATTGGGGGAAAGGCATAAATCAAGGAGAACTGGGCCCATGGAATCACCAGAGTGTCCCCTCCTAAAGCCAGAGGATCCCTTGTTTGGGAAACAAACTTCTGGACTTTGACACCTCTGGCGTCCCCCAGAGCAGGAAAATTTCCCGAAACACTTAGGGATACAGCGACCACTCTCCCGGGTGTATCTGTTGGCGGCTGAGAGAGTCCACCTTCCAATTTTCCGCTCCTGGGATGTGAACTGCAGAGAATCTTGCAAACTTCCTTGTGTGCCAACTGACTCTTGGTGCCACCCTGATGGTTGACATAAGCCACCGCTGTGGCATTGTCGATCTGTAGCCTTACCGAGTGGGCCTGCAACCCAGATGTCCAATACCTCAGAGCTAGCCGAATGACTCGTAGCTCTAGGACGTTGATGGGCAATCTCTGTTCCACCAAGGACCATCTCCCCTGGACCGTGGTGTCCTCCATGATGGCTCCCCAGCCAATAAAGAGTGGCATCTGTGGTCACAATCTTCCAAGACACTAGAAAAAAAGATCTGCCCTGAGACAGATTATGGTTTTCTAACCACCAGACGAGACTCCATCAAGAATCCATTAATGACATGCAGGAATCCAAATCCAGACCCTTGCAGCCGTCAAGACTGCCTAGGGCCGGTAAAATCAGAGGAACCAGAAGCTGAACCTCTGAAGGAGGGACACTTGGCCGTTTTTTTTTACCGGCAGAAGCGAACTCTTACCTCCAATAATGTTTTAAATATACTTGTCAAGGTCTTCCCCAAATAGGCATTTGCCATGAAAGGGGAACCCTGTTAGCAATTTCTTACAGGGGAGTTCAGCTGACCAGGTCTCTTGAGTCACAAAATCCTGCGCATATGCACGGATAATAGAGCCTTGAGTCTTTAAGAGCATCCGCAGCAAAACCTTGGGTACATCCATTA
Organism: Glandirana rugosa; assembly: GCA_018402905.1. NCBI lineage: Eukaryota > Metazoa > Chordata > Amphibia > Anura > Ranidae > Glandirana > Glandirana rugosa. The sequence goes on along the minus strand of BLSH010100279.1, from coordinate 201,436 downwards.
ACTCCTCATTTGGCTCTTCCTCTCCACTGGGTCTCTCAACCTGATCCTTTAAGGCCTGGCATACCCCAATCGCTGCTACAGCAGGTTGGATGGCAGAGCCAGCCAAGGAAAAAGAGGCCTTTAATAAGGACTCCTGCTTTCTATTTGCAGGGTCCTTGAATACCTGAGCATTATCAACAGGACAGCTCAGGGATTTACTTAGGGATGTGACTGATGCATCGATAGTCGGCACTCCCCACTTTCTCAAAAAGCTTTCCTCCATAGGATACCTCACAGAAAACCTTTTAGGAGGAATAAACAATCTGTCTGTGTGCTCCCAGTCAGAATATATCACCTTCTCAAGCAGTGGGTGTAAAGAGAAACCCTGCGCACCTTGTGGTGGTTATTGACCCAAGGGAGGAATATACATTCACAGGACTGTCCGCTGGAGGTAACCTGAATGCTGCATGTACCTTCTGTATAAGTGCCTGGATCAGCAGCCTCTATGATTGAGAGGCAGATATCCTTGGGAACTCTTCTGGCTCAGGATTCTCTGAAGCAGAAGTGTAATAGAATTGGCCAGATGCCCTGTAGCTACCTCCTCTTCCTCATCAACCCATTATTGCTCCAGAATTGGAGGGTTAGGGGAAGGAGACCTGTCACGCTTCTTGTTACCCTGTGTGGTAGAAGCAATCATACCAGCAATCCTGCTTTCTAAGTTTAGCAAGGCTGCCAACAGGTCATCTTTAGTAACATACTCTGAGGAAACATATGAGGGGTCAGCTACAATACCAGACAGTGGCAGAGGCTCAATTGCCCGGTCGCTTCTGGTCTCTCAGGGGAAACAATGGCAACAGGGGCCCGACTAGCCTCAGCAGGGGCTGTGGTTACCAACCTGTGCCTTTAGTTCTACCACAGGAAGTGGTGCTCCCCCCAGTGGGCTTCTTGGAAGCCATGGCTTGCTAGTGCATGAACTGCTTAGCCCACCTCCCCCAAGCTCAGCTCCCTGCCTAGCCTGACTCAGCTGCCCACCACCAGACTCACGTTCCCCCAGGAGGATTTTAGCCTGTTCTGTGTCCCAGCACTGTCCGCCGGCTGTCTCACAATGCAGAAGCTCCATGACTGCCTCTGGTGACTTGTTGGTATCCCTGTGGGGATCCTGCCCATTCACTTTTACAGTGAAAAGAAAAAAGTGTTGGCGCAGGCTCCCCCTGGTGGCTAGTTCATAGGAACTGCAGGAGAAGATTCTTTCTGGCAGTTGCCCTCTCGTGGTGAAAAAAGGCAGTGCAGGCAACAGGAGGGAAAATCTTAAACAAACATTTTCCATATCAACAGGAAGCCAGCTGGGTTCAGTACATATCCCTGTTGGGGATTACTCACCATTCCCGCTGCAGGGCCTGGAGGCTTCACCCATCACGGCAGGCTTAGTGTCAAGGACCGAGTACCCTATTGTATGAGGATCGGCTCCCTTGGACCTGTATAGCACCCTGAAGGAGAAGTACCTTGATTTGGAATCCCAGGCTTTCCTATATGCAGGGTCCAGAGCCACGTGTGGTCACATTACAGGCAAAACCTCACAAAATTCTTCTGTCCTCTTAGAGAGGGCTGGGTACCATTTATCTTAGCCTTAATAGCTGTTGAAAATGGATCTGGTACAAAGGCTGTCCCTGTTTCTAAAAAGAACCGGTGTGGGAACCAGCATAGAAGCTCCACAGAGCTGTCGAAGTGACCATCCACCTTCAAGACACTACCAAAAAAATCTCCTGTGCTCCCAGGATGGGAAGGGTTATATAGGGGGAGACTTCCAATCTAATTTGAACCACAAATGTCCATTCACCTATAGGTGGCGTATAACCCATGAGGTAATGATTATACAGCCTGCTCTGTGTCCCATGATGTATGAAAAAGAAATGAGCAGTTTTTTTTTTTTTTAAAGGTGAACCTATATACCAATTGATTGTTCTCTTTACAATATACGATATTTCTTTCTACTGTTCACCATTTGCAATATATTCCTTGCTAATATTGTAAGGGTTTGCTGTATTATTACTTTTGTTTTATATCTCTTTTGCAATTAGAATACTGCATATACATTTGCAATAAATATTCCCCGCCCAGCCAGTTGTTTCAGATTGAGTGGACTCATGCACACAGGAACAGGGGAACCAAGAAACAGTGGCATCTTCAGGTTAAATGCTACCACTGTAAATGCTATAACAGTAAAATCTTTTAAGTGGCTTGTATGGCTTGAATTTGTATAATCCTAAAACTGAACTGTGCTCAAGAATTTTTTTCTGGTGTCATTTGTTTAATTTGCGCCATCAGAACAGTAAACATGCTTAAGCTTGGATCTAGCAGTCAGAACATGCAGTTTTGTAAGGCACAGAAGAAAGCGTTCTTGGAATACCTTGTGAAGTCTTCTGTTTTAAAGAATGGGATTTTCCAGAAACTTTGACCCTATCATCTTAAAGAGTTAGTTCACCTTTCCTATAAAAGTTACCATGCATTCAGGCATCCCCAGTATAAAAAAAAAAAGCTGTTCATCTTTGAAAAAAGGGGCTTCTTTTAAATGTCAACCCTGTAGGCTGTGTGCTGCATCTCATGCCTATAAGAGAAACTGCTAGTTTGAGTGACTGTTCCCTTCTTGTCTGGATGGCAGGACATTGGGTGCTCGTCCCTAGCAATGCAGGAGGAGCACGCTGCTGAATTAAAAGCCCAGGAGTGCCTGGGCATAGTTCATAGGTGTGCGCAGCCCATTGCATTAGGGTGTGCACTCTAATGCTCAAACACATGTGTGTTTGAGTTTACACATATATATATATATATATATATATATATATATATATATATATATAACCAGCACACGGATCTCCCTGCCGACACAGTGAATGAGAAGTGCTTAAACATTTCTCTTATGGCAGAGCCGGTAAGGGAGATCTTTCCCATCTTCTAGCCAGCACACATAGTGGCAATGCTAATGTGGACGGGGTGATTACGGTGTGCCAACGCACATCCGGCACACCCTGTGCACACACTTATGGGCTATAGCATAGTCTAATATCAAGTAAAAAATCTATGTTTTTTTTTTTAGGAAACTGATAAGTGTTGGGATTAGGGGAGAAGGAAAAAATCTAGACTTTCCATTAAAATGACTGCTTGGTCCTCCTGATTCCTAGTAGCTCTAGAGCGTTCTTGCTCTTGGGCTCCATTATTCCCACATCATCTGTGAGCTCAGCTGTCCTTAGTAGGCAGGGTTGAAGGGGATGTAACAGTCTTCCTAAATCAACCCCCTACTAGCCCTGTTCCCGGCTAAGTCCCCACAATAGGTACAGTTACCTGTAGCACTGAACCAGTTAGTAAAGGCAAGTTGAATACATTGTTCCCTGATATGGATGATAGCAAAGTAAGCATAGAAATTAATTAACAATGGTAATTACACAAATTAGCATACAGGGTGATTAGTAATAAGGACTAGGCATAAGATGACACTTGGCATCCAGATCAGCATAAAAACAGTAGCAAGGTCACCTAAAGTGCAGTAATAAAACTTGATTTACTTAACACAGAAGCTATATTGTTAGGAATGCAACTAATGATTATGTTCATATTCAGTTAGTTGGTGGATTATCATTTTGAATAATCGGATAAAACCCTAAAAAAATGTAGTGTACAGTTAATATGTAAAGTTTAAAAAAGACATCTTATTTTTGAATATCTACATGCAGTGGTGAATATAAATATTCAGGTACAGGTGGTCCCCAGGTTACAAACAAGATAGTGAGTATTGGTTTGTTCTTAAGTTGAATTTGTTTGTAAGTCAGAACAGGTACATTTTTTAAGTGTAGCTTCAGCCAAAAAAATGTTTTAAAGCTTTTTGGATAGCATAGGGAAGGGGTAACACCCCTGTAATGTTTGTTTTGCTGTCTATGTTTCTGTTCAGAAGATTTCACCTCACTTCCTGTCCCAATGATAATTGGATTTTGAAAATTTTGGGTTGTTGTGGAAACAAACCTTGGTGATAAAGCATCAGTGGAGACACCTTTTTCCCATAATAACTCTTACAGGAGTGAATTTCCCTTCCTAGGGGGAGATTTCCTCTCACTTCCTGTTGTCTCCCTCCGTTTGTAAGAAGGAGTCGTTCCTAAGTCGGATGTTTGTAACTAGGGGACCACCTGTATATGGTTAGGGAGCAAAATATCGAATTCACTCTCAAAATAACAGACAGTATATATATATATACTGTATATATGCATACATATAACTATATAATATACCTAGAAGTATGATATATAACGCATTTTAAGTGGGAGTCAGACTTGAAGGCATATGAAGGGTGGAGGTGAGGGGGATTTAAATCTTTCATATTAAAGTAGTAAAAAAGGCTGGAACTTTTTACATGGATACAATCATTTTAAATATAATACACAATACTGGTAAACTTTTACTTGAAGTTTAATTGTAATGCCACATTTTTCCTCCAGTCTATCAGTCACCAGCTCAGTGGCGGATGATTTTTTTTTTGGGGGGACGAACATAGAACTAGGTGGGCCCGGAGAGCAGTGCTCTTTGCCCTGAGCCCATCCGTTTTTGAAGCCTATTAGAGCCTCTGGCTCTAATCACGAGCTTCAACCCCCCCAATTGGAATCCATGCGTCCAGTGCCCTGCATGTAGATTAGGGGGCCGGACACATTGAAGGGAGGGCGATGCCCATGCGCCTCTAATGGATGGACAGCCACTGCTCCAGCGTCTCTGGGTTCAGATGCTGATCTTTCCTGCACAGAACCCTTAAAGTGATTGCAAATGTTGGATTTTTTAAAATAAAAAACATGTGAAACGTCGTACGATATCCCCGCAAGACTTCCGTCCTCCTCGGTGTTCGTGGTGGCCCCCTGGGGTCTTCTCCTCTTACCCCTGATTAGATACGTTTTGGTAACGTGTCCCGTCTTTTCATATTGTACAAAAAATAAAATTTTTTAGGTTGTAAACGTTAGTGAAATTCCCAAGACACGTCCTTTCTAGTCGTAGACTTGGGTCTCTGCGACCTCGTCACCGACAGGTAGGTAATCTCCGCGTACCCGTAGCGGGAGGGAAGTTACACAGGCCGGGGGATTAGATGTACGTCCCGTGACCTGC
>BLSH010100279.1:177218-193447 GCA_018402905.1 Glandirana rugosa | reverse complement strand
CAATTTTCAGTGATTGGCACCATAGATTGTAGACTCTATAACTTTCACAAAGACCAAATAATATACACTAATTTGGGTTATTTTTACCAAAGACATAGAGCAGTATAAATTTTGGCCAAAATTTACGAAGAAAAATTACTAATTTGCAAAATGTTATAACAGAAATAAAGAAAAATGCATTTTTTTACAAAATTTTCTGTATTTTTCCATTTATTGCTCAAAAAATAAACACCCCAATGGTGATTAAATACCACCAAAAGAAAGCTCTATTTGTGTGAAAAAAAGGACGAAAATTTCATATGGGTACAGTGTAGTATGACTGAGTAATTGTCATTCAAAATGTGAGAGCACTGAAAGCTGAAAATTGGTCTGGTTAGGAAGGGGGTTTAAGTGCCCAGTTGTCAAGTGGTTAACCACTTGAGCTCCATAAGATTGCTTATGGCACTGCTCTACTTTAACTGGTAATTGCGCTGTTATGCAACACTGTACCCAAACAAAATTTATATAATTTTATTTTTTTCACACAAATAGAGCTTTCTTTTGGTGGTATTTGATCACCACTTGGTTTATTTCTTGCAATATAAATGAAAAAAGACCAAAAGTTGAAAATAAAATACATATTTTTTATCTTCTGCCATAAAACATATCCATGAACAATTTTAAAAAATCTAATTTCTTCATTAATTTTGGCCAAAATGTATTCTGCTACATGTTTTTGATGAGAAAAATCCCCAAAAAAAGTGTGTATTGATTGATTTGCGTGAACGTTATAGCACTTACAAACTATGGTATATATTCTGGAATGTTTATTTATTATTTTTTTTTTTTAGACTACTAATGGCAACGACTAGCAACTTATAATGGGACTGAAATAGTGAGGTGGGCAAACTGACGCTTTGGGAACTGATTGACTGCCACTGACATCACCGGTAACATTAATACAATTAACACTTATAATACTATACACAGTCACTGTACTAATGACACTGGCTGGGAAGGGGTTAACATCTGGGGCAATCAAGGGGTTAAATATGTGCCTAACCAGGTGTAATGTGTGTAAAGTATGCTGTTTTTTACTAAAGATCTCTCAGTTTCTCATACCTGCTAAACTGACAGATCACTCTCTCTACACAGAGCTCTGTGTTGTTTACCAACACAGCCAGCCCGTACTAAGAGATTTCTTCACCAACATGATTGTATGAAAATGGCACACCAGACATATACATATATAAAATACATTTAAAATTACACTCTGCAAAGAAGAATAATAAAACTTAGAAGTCCAAAGGATTGGATTTTTGGAAGAGTGCCAGATGCCTACATCCACCATAGGACGCTCTAGATCCACCTGGCAAATGCTAAATCACTACTTTGTCTGTATAAAGCAGCAGCGACATAGCAGCCAGTGGCTAGAAGGAACCACAGCAAGCAATCGGGAACACAGTAATCCAATACACCCCATAGTGTACTATGTGACGATATTAAACGCTCAGTCTCATCCATAGACAACCTGCGGAGCAAAAATTCAAATGCTAATGGACTGTGAGTGGACACCACCGGGACAGGTTAACTCCACAGTTAAACCTTTACACAAACAAATGGTGCTCATCACCAAACGTTTTACTGGAAACAGGCATCTTTCATATCTCCTGTTGCAACTCTGAACTTTACGAAATGTCTATAACACTCGCTGCCACACTCACACTGGAATGTAACAGAGTTTTAAAATTCAGTAGCTCTCACAGAAGCAGATTCTTTACATTCAGACTTAGACCATTTAGAAAATCAGCTTAAAGTGAAGCTCTACCCAAAAGGGGAAGCTCCGCTTGTTTGCTTCCAGCCCCCCTCTGGTGCCACATTTGGAACCTTTCGGTGGGGAAGGGGGAGCAGGTACCTGTTTTTGACATCTCTGCGGCAAGCTCGGCCCCCCTTCTCCTTCCTCCGCCGTCAGACCAGTTAGAAAGAGCAGTGCGCTTCGCACCTGCGCAGTAGGGAACCGGCTATGCTGGTTTCCCTTACCATGTATGGTGGCAGCAGCACCTCAGAGCCAAGCGGAAGATCGGCCGGGGTGCTGACATCGCAGGATCCCTGGACAGGTAAGTGTCCTAATATTAAAAGCTGGCAGCTACAATATTTTATACATTTTCTGCATGGCGGGGGGGGGGTGTCGGAACTCTTCTTTAACTTCTTCCCATCCGCACCATAGCCGAATGACGGCTACAGTGCGGCTCTAAAATGCCCCTTCGGCTTGCGCTGGGTGCGCTCCCGCCACCGCACGCCACGTGAGCGTGCCCGCGGGTCGGGCGGACCCGCGATCTCCTCACAGAGAGCCGGAATGTGCTCTGTGAGGGGGGGCATGCCAGATCTACTGATCCCTGTCACTGAGATCAGTTAGATCTGTCATGCCCCTGCCAACCCCGCCCCCCCCACAGTTAGAACACGCCCAGGGAACACATTTAACCCCTTCACTGCCCCCTTAGTGTTAACCCCTTCCCTGCCAATGACACTTATACAGTAATCAGTGTCTATTTTTAGATCTGATCGCTGTATAAATGTCATTGGTCCCAAAAAAGTTTCAAAAACATCCGATGTGTCCGCCGCAATATCGAAGTCCTGATAAAAATCGCAGATTGCTGCCATTACCAGTAAAAAAATAAAAACGCCATAAACCAATGTCCATAGTTTGTAGTCGCTATAACTTTTGCGCAACCCAATCAATATACACCGATTGCGATTTTTTTTAACCAAAAATATGTAGAAGAATATATATCGGCCTAAACTGAGGAATAAATTAGTTTTTTTATTTTTGGATATTTATTATAGCAAAAAGTAAAAAATATTGTTCTTTTTTCAAAATCGTCGCTATTTATTTGTTTATAGCACAAACAATAAAAACTGCAGAGGTGATCAAATACCACCAAAAGAAAGCTCTATTTGTGGGAAAAAAGGACGCCAATTTTGTTTGGGTACAATGTTGCACGACCGAAAATTGGTCCGGGCAGGAGGGGGGTTTAAGTGCCCAGTAAGGAAGTGGTTAATGACTTACAGTAATAAAATAATTCATTACAGAAAATATATAGCAAAACAGAAATTGAACAGAAGTAAAATACACAGAATTACATGTGAAAAGTACATAGCAAAGGTGGCCTGGTCCTAGATTTCATGCAGAGTATTCTTCCAGAGTAGTATTGCAGAGTAGTGCAGTCTGGTATATCAGTCCCCAGCTATCATGGAGGACCCTTAGCTTTCTGTCACACTTTTGATGGAGATGAGAGCTAGTGACCTGCAAATGCAGCTATAGTTTCCTGAAGAGGGTGTTTACAGACATACCACAACCAATCAAAAGGTCTGAGGGTGTGCTGAAGGGACGTTGAAGTGTTTCATGATGTTCTGGTGTACACTCTGTTAATGCCAATTATTCTAACTACAACATATCTATATTTCTAGTTGACAATGTTTAACAATCCAAAAACAAATATATTAATAAATAGAATGAAATTATGATTTGAATGACATCAAATCTGATATAAATCATGTGTCTTTTGTTCCTTTCATTGATATAGGCATTTTGGTGTTTTTTTTCTTATACATTAGTATAACCACATGTAACAAAGGTTTAAATTCCTTGTTACATTTATTCATTTATTGACAGGTTCATATGTTTACCTTTTCAGATTTGTGGCTGTAGTGCAAAAATTAACTGGTTCCTGACCAGCACACGTCTATTTACTGCAGCAGTGTGGCTCCATATCACAATTCGCCATTTATAAACGGCGATTCACGCAGGCGCAGCTAGGGTACAAGCACGTGCCGCCGCCGGCGCATTCTTGTGCCCGCCGCACGCTCCCTGAGTGGGGCCACAAGTTGGGTGGACTCAATGTCCGCCGGCGACCCGCAATCGCCTGGTACAGCAGAAAAGCGGGAAACCACCGATGTAAACATGGCGGTTCCCCACTCTTTCAGGTGGCATGACAGTGATCTACCAATCCCTGTGATCGGGATCAGTTAGATCTGTCATGCCCCTGCCAGCCCAGCCCCCACACAGTTAGAACAAGTCTAGGGAACACACTTAACCCCTTCATTGCCCCCCTGCAGGTTAACCCCTTCCCTGTCAATGACTTTTATACAGTAATCAGTGGCTATTTTTAGCTCTGATAGCTGTATAAATGTCATTGGTCCCAAAAAAGTGTCCAAAATGTCCACCGCAATAATCGCAGTCCCGCTAAAAAATCGCAGATCACCGCCATTACTAGTAACAAAAATAGTAAAAATGGCACAAATTAATTCTCATGGTTTGTAAATGTGGCAACTTTTGCGCAAACCAATCAATAAATGCCAATTGTGATTTTTTTGCCACATATATGTAGAAGAATATAGTAAAAAATATTGTGTTTTTTTTCAAAATTGTTCCTCTTTTTTTGTTTATAGGCGGTGATCAGAAGTGACACAGAGGTGATCAAATACCACCAAAAGAAAGCTCTATTTGTGGAAAAAAAAGGACATTTTGTTTGGGTACAACGTTGCACGACTGCGCAATTGTCAGTTAAAGCGAGGCAGTGCTGAATCGCAAGACTTGCTCTGGTCATTAAGGGGGAGATCCTTCCGGGGCTGAGGTGGTTAAAACAAATGGACAAAGTAGTATATTAATAGAAGAAATTACCTTCACTTTGGTTAAAGATGGAATACAGATGATAATTTGGATAAAAAAAGCTTCAATTCAATTCAGGGAGCCCCTCAACTTCTGCAAGCATCAGAAAGTCATGGAGTCTACAATTTTAACGAGGTTCTAGGCACAGGGTCACTAGTCTGTCCTAGCCGAGGTTCTAAGTATCTTCTTTGTTTTATATATATATATATATATATATATATATATATATATATATAATTAGCCGAGCCTCTAAGTATCTTCTTTGCTTTATATATATATATATATATATATATACACACACACAGTATCTCACAAAAGTGAGTACACCCATCACTTTTTTGTAAATATTTTATTATATCTTTTCATAACAACACTGAAGAAATGACACTTTGCTACAATGTAAAGTAGTGAGTGTACAGCTTATATAACAGTGTAAATTTGCTGTCCCGTCAAAATAACTCAATGCACAGCTATTAATGTCTAAACCGCTGGCAACAAAAGTGAGTACACCCCTAAATGAAAATGTCCAAAGTGTCAATATTTTGTGTGGCCACCATTATTTTCCAGCACTGCCTTAACCCTCTTGGGCATGGAGTTCACAGAGCTTCACAGGTTGCCGCTGGAGTCCTCTTCCACTCCTCTATGATGACATCACAGAGCTGGTGGATGTTAGAGACCTTGCACTCCTCCACCTTCCGTTTGAGGATGCCCCACAGATGCTCAATAGGGTTTAGGTCTGGAGACATGCTTGGCCAGTCCATCACCTTTACCCTCAGCTTCTTTAGCAAGGCAGTGGTTGTCTTGGAGGTGTGTTTGGGGTCATTTTCATTTTGGAATACTGCCCTGCGGCCCAGTCTCCGAAGGGAGGGGATCATGCTCTGCTTCAGTATGTCACAGTACATGTTGGCATTCATGGTTCCCTCAATGAACTGTAGCTCCCCAGTGTCGGCAGCACTCATGAAGGCCCAGACCATGACACTCCCACCACCATGATTGACTGTAGGCAAGACACACTTTTCTTTGTACTCCTCACCTGGTTGCCGCCACACACGCTTGACACCATCTGAACCAAATAAGTTTATCTTGGTCTCCTCAGACCACAGGACATGGTTCCAGTAATACATGTCCTTAGTCTGCTTGTGTATAGCAAACTGTTTGCAGGCTTTCTTGTGCATCATCTTTAGAAGAGGCTACCTTCTGGGACGACAGCCATGCAGACCAATTTGATGCAGTGTGCGGCGTATGGTCCTAGCACTGACAGGCTGACCCCCCACCCCTTCAACCTCTGCAGCAATGCTGGCAGCACTCATACATCTATTTCCTAAAGACATCCTCTAAATATGATGCTGAGCACGTGCACTCAACTTCTTTGGTCAATCATGGCAAGGCCTGTTCTGAGTAGAACCTGCCCTGTTAAACCACTGTATGGTCTTGGCCACCATACTGCAGCTCAGTTTCAGGGTCTTGGCAATCTTCTAATAGCCTAAGCCATCTTTATGTAGAGCAACAATTCTTTTTTTTCAGATTCTCAGAGAGTTCTTTGCCATGAGGTGCCAAGTTGAACTTCCAGTGACCAGTATGAGAGAATGAGTATGATAACACCAAATTTAACACACCAGCTCCCCATTCACACCTGAGACCTTGTAACATTAACGAGTCACATGACACCGGGGAGGGAAAATGGCTAATTGGGACCAATTTGGACATTTTCACGTAGGGGTGTACTCACTTTTGTTGCCAGCGATTTCGACATTAATGGCTTTTTTTGCTTTTTTTTGTCTCAGTTATGAGCACTAAGCCTCCATTCACACCGGTGTGACTTGTCATGCGATGTGACAGTTCTAAATTGCATGACAAGTTGCACCCTATTGCCGGCAAAGGGAACCTCCCATAGCCCTTCCACTATAGTCTTGCAGTAAGTCATTATTTTTTGGAATGCTGCAAGACAGAAATGACACAAGAGGAGGTATAACACATTTACACCATTCACCACCCACATGAAGGCCCAGAAACACCCACAGTAACCCTAGGACCCACCTACATCAACTCCCACAACTGGTACAAGTGACTCCCATAGCCTGCCCTGAAATTACAGAAGCTCAAAGGAGCATGGGACATGTAGAATCAGCACTGGAAAAGGAAGGAAACAGGCAGTCAGAGGACTTTGATTGAATTGAATTCAGCCAGGAGGAAGAGTGACATCACAGGCACAGAAACCTGTCATATACAGCTAAGTTACACGCAAACTGACAGTGGGGTTGTAATTAATTTACATGCACATTGCATCTTTTGTTTGGGGAGGAAAAGCTGGAGATCTTCTTTAAGTAAAATTATGCACAGTACAATACATATGTCCAAGTTGGTACTCAAAAATGGGAAAAGGTCATGTTGGTGGCACACAACTCACTAACTACTGTGTATTGCTAAGGATGATTTATCTTGTCATTATTTTTTTGTAGCAGTTAATCTATGGATCGAAATTCTGGCGGTTCAGTAGAGACTGGCCAAAACTCGATCCACGTATTGACAGGCTGATTGTATCCAAGTCGATCCATCAATCGCCTTGGGTACAACCAGCCTGTCAGATTTTTTACATTAGATAACTGCCAGCAGCTATAGCCACTAGCACGAATCATTGTATTCTGCCAACTGGCAAGGTCCCCCCCCCACCAACTTCCCGAGCTGAACACTATATAACATAGTGTAACTATATAACATTGCACTGCAAGAGGCATTTCCCCATCCACCACTGACCTGTGGGGGAAAGAAAGAAAATACAGTATAGTCATCAATGGGCTGCTTTAATCCTTGAAAAAACTGTTTACATTATGTGATCCATCAATATACACTCACCAGCCACTTGATTAGGTACACCTTGCTAGTGGTATTTAATTCTTCGTGACATATATTCTACAAGGTGTTGGAAACACTCCTCTGAGTTTTTGGTCCATATTGACATGATAGCATCACTCAGTTGCTGCAGATTTGTCGGCTGCACATCCATGATGCCAATCTTCCATTCCACCACATCCCAAAGGTGCTCTATTGGATTAAGATCTAGTGACTGTGGAGGCCATTGGAGTACAGTGAACTGTAGTCGTAAAGGGATAGACATGGTCAGCAACAATACTCAGGTAGGCCGTGGCATTTAAAAAATGCTCACTTTGTACTAAGGGGCCCAAAGTGGGCCAAGAAAATATCCCCCACACCATTACACTAACACCATCAGCTTGAACCATTGATACAAGGTAGGATGAATCAATGCTTACATTTTGTTTATTTCTGACCCTACCATCTGAATGTCACAGCTGAAATCGAGATTCATCATACCAGGCAATGTTTTTCCAATCTATTGTCCAATTTTAGTGAGCCTGTGCAAATGTTAACCTCAGTTTCCTGTTCATAGCTGACATGAGTGGATCCCGGCGTGGTCTTCTGCTGCTGTAACCCATTTGTTTCAAGGTTGAATGTGTTGTGCATTCAGAGATGGTATTCTGCGTACCTTGGTTGTAATGAGTGGCTATTTGAGTTACTGTTGTAAAAAAACAGAAGGCGCTTCTAAGTGCAATATTAAGGAGTATTTATTCATAAAAAGTGGTTAATAACACTTCCAATGTAGTAGATCAAATGAGCATCTCAGTCAGCATAATAGGCATCCTGTAGAGTCCTTTGCCTCTGGGGGTAGGGAGAGCTGGCCCACAACTGCGACAGGAGAGGGAGAAGCGAGGAAGCAAGATAGCTGATGATCTTCCAGAACCACCCTGGAATGTATAGGCTAGAACTGACGTCAAGGGGGAGGTAACGTGTTTTGGAGCATGAGATATTCACTTCTTCATCAGACCCGTATTTAACCGCTTTTTATAAATAAATAATAAAAAGCAAGTGCTCCCCCAGTCTTTCCTCCTTCCCTTGATGTTGAAGCTGATGTTGATGTGACAATAATCTAGTACAGTTCACTGGAGGACGGTTCCTGACAGAAGCGCCCTATTTGTCTTCAATTTGAGTTACTGTTGCCTTTCTATCATCTCAAACCAGTCTGCCCATTCTCCTCTGACACCAACAAAGCATTTTTGTCCCCACAACTGGCACTCACTGGATATTTTCAGTTTTTCGGACCATTCTCTGTAAACCCTAGACATGGTTGTGTGAAAATTCCAGTAGGTCATCAGTTTTTGAAATACTCATACCAACCCATCTGGCACCAACAGCCAAGCCATGTTCAAATTCACTTAAATCCCTTTTCTTTCCCATTCTGATGCTCGGTTTAAACTTCAGCAAGTCGTCTTAACAGCGTCTAGATGCCCAAATGCATTGAGTTGCTGCCATGGGATTGGCTGATTAGCAATTTGTGTAACCAAGCAATTGAACAGGTTCACCTAATAAACTGGTCAATGAGTGCATATTATACAGCAATCTTAAAATTCAGTATATAGAATATGATCCTAAAATACAGCAAGCACAAAAACCCATGACAGTTTCTTTAAGCACATGTGTAATGAGACTGTATCAATATATTCCTACTTCTGTTTATTAATAATAATAATAATAATAATAGTGCTTGGCACCTCAGACCATTGCATTGCAAATAATACATTTCTATTGTTTGATTGGGATGCATAGACCCCTCTCTGTTCCTCACATGCCTGCCAAATGAACCTTGGTGAATCTACTGCCAGCAGCTCTGTTGTTTACATTCTGTAACCTGGCTGTATTCTCTGCTGCCAGCTGGAAGGAAGATTTGTTTAAAAGCCAGCATTAAACACTGCGTTACAAAGACAGTCAGCTCAGAATAGGCAGCAGAACAAGCACATCACATGGGCCTTCAAAAAGAAGTCAGACTTTGGCTGAAGTGCTGTCTTATCTGCAGCTAGTCCATTCCTGATACCTGCTATATGTTATCTGCTCCCTGATCAACTACCTGCTTGACCCGGCTTGCCTTGACCACCCTGCTTTCTCCAATCCTTGTTTAACTTCCCTTCTTCTGCCAGCCTGATACCTGTTACTGAACCCGGCCTGTTCTCCAACCATCCCTTGTCTGCTGATTTTACGTGCTTGCCGATCCGTGCCCAACGCGGCTTGTCTCATGCCTCTTCTGCCTGCCTGCAACCAGCTACTGTGATTGCTGATCTGCTGCTGCTGTTTCAGCTGTCAGCTGTCCAGTGTTCCAGCCTGCCTGCATCCAGCTACTGTGAATGCTGGTCATCTGCTGTTGTTCCTTTCCAGCCTGTCTGCTATCCAGTGTTTCAGGCTCTGCTTCCAGCATCCAGTCTACAGCTGCTGACAAGAGGCACTCCTACCTCGCTGTGCTCAAGTGACCACTGTCCCCACTCCAGTGGGCTCTGAGCCAGGGCTGTATGAGAGGTCTACTTCTACAAGAGACAGGCTCAACTATCAGGTATGTAGTCCTCATTACACCCCCTCTAACTAACTACTGGTATGCAAAAAAACCTCCTTTCCAAATGCCCATTTGCATAATTGAAGACACCTCCTATTGGTGGAGGTGACACTTCCTGTAGCTCTGCAATAGGCTCCAGAGGCAGGAGAACTCACAGAGGCAGTGAGGGAACCAGTGACCAGCAGGGAAAAATGCTTGGTCCCCAGGGCAGGAAATCTCTTAGAGAAAACTGGGACTTTCATTCATTACACTGCAGGATGGCTTAGATAGAGTGTTTAGAGTCAAGACTGGGGAGTAAGGATGCAGATGGAGGGGTTCAGCTAGCACTCCTGTATCGGGCCTGGGCCCGATCATCTCAGTCCAGTAGGGACTTTCTGTGTACAGGCCTGAGAGCAGCTTTATACAGGGTCCCATGATTTCAAATAGAGGCCCTATATGTAGCATTGCACTGGACAGGTGAAGAGAGGGCGCAACTTTTGTTGAGAAAAGCACATTCCTCTCTGAATGAACAATGTACACTACATTGCATTTTGTTGCAGATTCTTACCTATTTCTGCTCTGAAGAAAAAGTTATTTGTGTCGATGTGCAGAGTAAATCTGAATGAGAGTGACTTTTTATTATTAATCAGCTCATGCACTTGCAGGGTTCTAATGGGGAGAGAAGTGATTAACCCCTTGGGAGTATCTCACTAAAATTACATTTTTGTTGCAGAGGATGCTTTATATCTGACTTGTATCTGAGTGCAAAATTCTGTGAAAATCTGTGAGCCAATCACAAAAGTAAGAAATGGCATTCATGGAGCTGTTTCATACACCAAGTGTGTACAGAAGGCCTCTAGGTTGCCATATTACATTGGATTTAACAGAAAAGTACAGTGTTACAGAGCTGCAGATTGAAAATAAAGGGTAGTTTTTAATACCATTCAATGACAACATGGCTTGTGTAGCAATTGTATATGTATTATTTTTTTATTTACTATTTTTTTCCCCATGAAAGTGGAGCTATCCTTAAAAGTTACTATGATGATCCTTTCTTCAGCCTTTCTGGCCCAATGAGTTACCATGATGATCCTTTCTTCAACCTTTCTGGCCCAATGAGTTACCATGATGATCCTTTCTTCAACCTTTCTGGCCCAATGAGTTACCATGATGAACCTTTCTTCAGCCTTTCTGGCCCAATGAGTTACCATGATGATCCTTTCTTCAACCTTTCTGGCCCAATGAGTTACCATGATGAACCTTTCTTCAATCTTTCTGGCCCAATGAGTTACCATGATGATCCTTTCTTCTGCCTTTCTGGCCCAGTGCTTTCTTTTATCTCAGATATCAGAAATTGTTAGGCTGGTGTTAGGAATGTGCACCAGGTGCTTTAGTTTTTTTCACCCTGTGCATAGTAAATACACAAAGGTCCCAATGTTTGTAAATTCTGTGTTTATTAAAACCCAACTCCAGACAAATTCATTTTTAGTTTTGGGAAGTATAAAAGGTATTGACTCCCTGTCAGAATGTTTTTGTAGGTGGTACCTACATTAGCGCGCATTCTCCTTAATTATCCTTACATGCTGTAATGGTGTATGAATACCCGATCTTCCTAGCCAAAAGTTCCTGTGAAAAAAAATGCTAGTATGGTCCATATAGTGTGTATATTTCTATGCACATAAAAATGATAGCTTCCAGAATACCAAATATTCCAAAAATATAATCTACTAAATCTTATCGATCTTAATGCATCGTTAGTTTACTGATGTTTACGCACCTGTGTGTACAGGCCCATTGAGAGCAATGCGGGCTGTATTCAGATAAGTCAAACAAAAAAAAGCCCAATAGATCTAATAATGTGTCGTTTTTCACACATGTGTGCAAGAGCTTCAGCTGCCCCTATCTCTGGATCTGCTGATCACTTTGACGTTCAATTTTCATGGAAGGTAACCTCTGCTTATGCGATTTTTATGCTATGCTTAGTCTAAAAGAACCCAGCTTTGCAACATGTTTACTTTAATAGGATGTGTTTATTCAAGTATGCATAAGCCACATTTTTAGTCAGGAAACAAACATGTTATGACAAAAGAAACATGGCCATCTGGTGCTTCATATATCACATTTTATGAAAATAAACAACGTGCCATGTAATGCTTTACATACTGTAATAACATAGACATAAACATTTTCAGTGTTAATCTTTTATTGGTTTTCTTGTCATAGGACAAAGACTAAAAAATTATAACAGATACAGTTGTATGCAAAAGTTTAGGAACCCCTGATAATTTCCATGATTGTCATTTATAAATATTTGGGTGTTTGGATCAGCAATTTCATTTTGATCTATCAAATAACTGAAGGACGCAGTAATATTTCAGTAGTGAAATGAGGTTTATTGGATTAACAGAAAATGTGCAATATGCAAAATGAAATTGCTGATCCAAACACCCAAATATTTATAAATGACAATCATGGAAATTGTCAGGGGTTCCCAAACTTTTGCATACAACTGTATTTAACCACTTCCTTACTGGGCACTTAAACCCCCCTCCTGCCCAGACCAATTTTTGTCTTTCAGCGCTGTCACATTTTGAATGAGAATTGCGCGTTGGTGCGACGTTGTACCCAAACTAAATTTATACCATATTTTTTCCCACAAATAGAGCTTTCATTTGGTGGTATTTGATCACCTCTGCGTCATTTCTGATCGCCGCTATAAACAAACAAAGAGCGATGATTTTGAAAAAAAAAAACAATGTTTTTTCCCTTTTGCTATAATAAATATCCAAAAAAAGTCGGCGCAGTCGGCGTATATTGATTGGTTTGCACAAAAGTTATCGTGTCTACAAACTATGGGAATTGATTTATGGCATTTTTATTATTTATTTTTTTTTACTAGCAATGGCGGCGATCTGCGATTTTTATCAGGACTGCGATATTGGGGCGGACATGTCGGAGATTTATGACACTTTTTTGGGACCAATGATATTTATACAGCGATCAGAAATTTAAATGTCCACTGATTACTGTATAAATGTCATTGGCAGTGAAGGGGTTAACCTGCAGGGGGCAGTGAAGGGGTTAACTATGTTCCCTGGGTGTGTTCTAACTGTGGGGGGGCGGGGCTGGTCGGGACATAACAGATCTAACTTATCCCAGTGACAGGGTTCAGTAGATCTGGTATGTCCCCTGTCACAGAACGGAGAACCGCCGTGTTTACATTGGCGGTTCCCCGTTCTGCAGGTCTGACAGGGGATCGCGGGTCTCAGATGGACTCCTAGTCCGTCTGACCCGCGGGCATGCCCGCGTCGTTTGTGGCGTGCGCGCGCCACCATCACCTGTGAGTGCGCGCCAGGAGCGCGCACATGGCCAGGACGTCCATGGACCTCCACCCGGAAATTCAGATCCGCGCTGGAGCCGTACTTTGGCTATAGCGTGGATCTGAACGGGTTAAATAACTGACATATTATTAATAATAAAAGGTATAATAACATATCTGAGATATATAACAAATAAAGATAGAATACTCATTAATATGGCCGAAGATGAGTAATATCCCTATTTATTGTAGGGACATAACCATTGACAAAAAGACCAATGCAAATATAAAAGTGATAATAAAAATAAACAATTGAACTAATATCTTGTTTTGATTAAAATTGTAAGAAGATCATTCACAAATGATCACAGATGACCACAAAGCAAATGTTGATATTTTTCAAAGTCAATGATGACTTGCACTTTTCATAACCACCAAACTAAATTTAATAATACTTGGCGACCCTGGATACAATACCTATCTAGTGATACTTAAAATCTAGGTAGGCGAAATCTTGAATGCCCTTTTCCTACCCCTTCCCCACCTTTTATCTTTTCTTTATTTTATTATTTTTCTTTTCCTGCTTATCTTTTATGTTGACCGGACTTTGAAAAATATCAAATGTTGATATTTTTCAAAGTCCAGTCAACATAAAAGGAAGACAGAAAAAGAAAAATAATAAAATAAAGAAAAGATAAAAAGTGGGGAAGGGATAGGAAAAGGGCATTCAAGATTTCGCCTACCTAGATTTTAAGTATCACTAGATAGGTATTGTATCCAGGGTCGGCAAGTATTATTAAATTTAGTTTGGTGGTTATGTAAAGTGCAAGTCATCATTGATCATGATTCAATTCAATTTTTGTTTGATATAGTAAAATGTCACTACTGACTGGCTCCAACAACAGGCAATAGCTATTCCAGCGGCCAGGAATATATAGGAAATTAAGCCTTTGGGATGTTTAGAGAGACCGTTATCAAATTTCTGAAAAATAGTCATTTCTAGGGATCTAATAAGAGTTACATCCCTAATTAAATGGAAAAAATCAAACACTTTAATCCATAATCTGCATATTTTGGGACATCGCCACCAAGTATGTGCCATAGTTCCTTCCTGCCAACAGTTTCTAAAACATCCAGAGGAAGCTTGTCGATTCATTCCTTGAGGGAACCATAAACCATTGCAATGGAGTCTTATAATTAGATTCCACTAATTTTAAAGTGATTCTAAAATCAAAACAGCAGTTCTCAGTGACCCTGCTGTGTCTGGATGGTGGGCTGACAAAATTAGACAAAGCTTCAGCACGTTCTGGTATTATAAAATCCTTTCCACTACCATCCACCTTTAATATAATTCCTATTGGCCATTGAGGCATCCCATCACCATAATGGACTAATAGAAATGTATAAGGGCAGGAGGCAGCAGGCAAGCTTTGCCACTAGAGGTAAGTGTCAGAACTTTGCTCAGTTAGAACAGCCCAGCACTTGGAAAGAGGGGGGCCCTAAAAGCTGCTGCAGGTATGTGCATTAATCTCTAGATGCCTGCATTTCAAACCTGTCAGCAGTTCTTTTTTTTTCTTTAACTGGCTATACACTAGTAGATATTTGAACGAATGTTCATACAAACATTTGTATGAAAATTCTCATCAGTGCATGTTCTGAATTGATGAATGTTGTTTGAAAGTATTTAAAAAAAGTTTGTTTTTAGCACTTGATTTTGGAATCAATGGACCTTTCCCAAAAAAAAACATACTCATTGTTAGAAATTCGTCATTTGAGAAAAAAATTTGTAGAATAGAGAACATATTGTATATTTGTACATCTACCTTTACATTATTAGCTTTTTAAGGTAGGTGCAATGTAGGTTTGAGAAGCACTAATAGATTTAGGTCTGAATGTTAATTAATCATACCCTCATTCATACCCTCAGGTTATAACTGTAGAAAATGTGATCCTCTGCCCATCACTGAATAAGGCAGAGCTGTGCCGCTGCCGGCTGTGTGTGTGTCTGCCCACTCCTGCCCCACTCCCTCCTGGTAGCAGTGACAACCCTGTGAGCAGCAGTGAGACTGTTGACACAGCAACTGCTGAGGACAGTGGGATATGTAGTTTGCTGGAGGAGCTGCACTGTGTAGGTGAATGAGCTGTGAACTACAAAAGACACAACTCCCTGCACACAGAGGAGGAGAGACACAGAGTTTTGCTGGTTTTGAGCTGGAGGTCTGGGCAGAGAACTACTGGAAATTAGTGTGTGCAAATCTGGGGCTGGCGGAGTCTGTACCATGCTCCAGGGAGACTGAGCCTGTGTAGAGACCGCAGTACAAGGACTGAACCATTTAAGGGTCTCTTGGCTTTGTGGGACTGGAGCAGTGCAGATCCGTGAGTTGAGCATTCATATTTGAGAGCTGGGACTGAACCTTGGAGGACTGGAGCCCCCTCTAGGCAAATCCACATGTGAACTGACCACTGGATAGCGAGACTGTTTCCACTGTATCATTGGGACTGGTGAGAGGGCATTGTTGCCATGAACCCATCACTGCTAGCAGAGGCTGAGCACATATGGACTGACAATCTAACTACAGTCAGGTATACACGAGTCGGAGACGATCGTCACTACCCAAGTACCGTTGTTACGGGAGAGTGGTCAGGGTTACTATGTCACCTTTGTCAGAGCGATAGGTCACCAGTCAAGTGTACACCTAAACGGATCTCCCCCGAGGTCAGGAGGTTCCAAGTCAGGGTCGAGAGTTTATACTTACGAGTTGAGTGCCTAGACGTGACGAGGTCAGGGTGTTTCGGTTCTCTGGGAATTTACCAAGTCAGGAACATGACGCCAGAGATGTGTCCGAGTCAGAGGGACCTCGTACCATGTCTGAGGCGGTCGGGGTCTA
>BLSH010100279.1:96824-156945 GCA_018402905.1 Glandirana rugosa | reverse complement strand
CAATGAAACATATCAGGGAATGTTTCCAACCACCAAGATGGCCACCATGTAGCGCGGCGCGATGATGTCACATGTCCTAACTCCTCCCATTGCGTTTCATCATACGCTGACTTTATCAAGGGCGTGGTCAACAGCAGACATTCGGATCTCAGCAGACCATACTCCAGCAATCAAGCTTTCCTCCTAATGTGCTGATGTCTCTCTCTCTCTCCAAACAGATAGCTCCCACTAGGCGGCGGTATGAAGTGGAATACCGCTGTTATGGTAGCAGATAGCTACCATAACCCCGGTATCATTTTTTTCTGCAGACGATTCTGCACAAGATAAAAGTGGTCGTAGCGACGGATTCGCCTCAAGATCACTTTTATCAGCGGCGGGAGAGGTGCGGCAGCGGCGGAGATGATCAGGCCCCCCCCCCCAGTGTCCATGAGCCTCCTTAACATGGCAGGGCCGAAGTGACGTCACAAGTCACTTCCGCCCAATGGTCTTAAAGGGCCCATTTTTTTTTTTTGCAATGTAATTTTTTTCAGATCTTATATTTAAGAGGTCCTGTCCTGCTTTTTTCTATTACAAGGAATGTTTACATTTCTTGTAATAGGAATAAAAGTGATCAACATTTAAAAAAAAAAAAAAAAAAGAACAGTGTAAAAATAAAAAGTAAAATAAATAATTAAAAAAAAAAAATTTAAAGTGCCTCGTCCTTGCGAGCTCATGCACAGAAGCGTACGTAAGTCCCTCACACATATGAAAATGGTGTGAAAACCACACATGTGAGGCATCACCGCGATCATTAGAGCAAAAGCAATGGTTTTAGCACTAGACCTCCTCTGTAACTCAAAAGTGATAACCTGTAGAATTTTTTAAACATCGCCAATGGAGATTTTTATGTTGCAAAGTTTGTCGCCATTCCACGAGCAGACGCAATTTTGAAGCATGACATGTTGGGTATCATTTTACTTGGCATAACACTATCTTACACAATATGGAAAAAATTGGGCTAACTTTACTGTTGTCTTATTTTTTAACTCAAAAAACAGAATTTTTGAAAAAAAAATTGCGCTTGTAAGACCACTGCGCAAATACGGTGTGGCATAAAGTTCCGCAATGGCCGCCATTTTATTCTCTAGGATGTTAGAAAAAATATATAATGTTTGGGGGTTCTAAGTAATTTTATAGCAAAAAAACAGTTTTTAACTCGTAAGCTCCGAGCTTCAAAAAGAGGCTTGGTCTTAAAGTGGTTAAAAAAGTAAGAAATATTTTTTTTTTTTTTTTTGCAAAATTGTCGCTCTTTTTTTGTTTATAGCAGTGATCAGAAATGATGCAGAGGTGATCAAATACCACCAAAAGAAATCTCTAATATCCTCCATAGTCATAAATGGGATAGTAGAATAATAGCTTGTTCCTTCATTGTCACCCTCATTTGTAGGGTGATTTTTCTTTGCTTTGTGTTACCTCTATGAGTTAGTGCAAGATCTTGGTAAAAAATTGCACCTGTAAATACCGCTCTTCATATTCATTCTATCACTGGGCAGAAATGGGAGGGGTGGAATCCTATGATTTGTGATTCTCTTATAACCTCTATTCTTTGGCTTCAACCTGTTGCTCATGAGTTCTAATCCATGCTTTTAACGTAACTGACATCCCATCTCTGACAAATCAGTTGTGTTTTAACATGCCAGAGATAGCATACTTTGCTTTTATTATGCAGTACATGGAGGCACATCAAATAACAAACTAGAAAATGTAACTATCCATGTTTGCCAACTATCCAGACATGTATGGACAGTCCATAAAAATGCAGGCTGAGTAAAGTAGATGTAAACCGTAAGAATGAACTTCTCTTGTTTGCTGTCATTTGGTCCATGAATTATACAATTGAAAGCATTCATTATATCTGTTCTATAACAATACTGAGTAATTATGGCAAGCTCCAGTGAGCTTGTAACTTGTGAGCTGACAACAGTGCCTCCACTGCACTAACACGCCAAGCAGTCCTCTTCTGTGAATTATGGGGAATAGAAAATAGGGAGGTGCTCTGTAGTCCTCCTAACACATGTCCTAGTCTAGGGTTACAGAACTGCTCCTCCATAGATACAGTACAGTGAGTGAGCATTGTCATTTTAGGACAAGAAGTCCTACTGGTAGGATCACCAGGCGAAAATAAAGAAAAAAAATTGAAAAATGAAAACAAATGCAGCCACAGTATCTAAGGACTAATAAACTGCAATCTATATAACTTGTATTCCCTGGGTTTAAAAAAATTTATCCATAAAACATTTGGTTTTATCCTGCATATAAAGTGATCCTTTGGGTAACTTTGTGAGTCTGCATGAATACAAGAGGTGCATTTCGGGAAAATGACATCATCGGTTTTCACAGGAATCATAACCTAACTTTGGTTGCTCACAAGGTAAAAGGCAACAATATAGCACTGTAGAAAGATACTATTACAACTCAGTAAACACGTGCAATTTGTTTAGTTATAAATTTGTTTTTGAATAAAATTTGGCATATTTGTTCATTCGGAAGCATCCGAATGAACGAAAGACTCTTTCGACAAATGCATACGAAAACAAATTTTCAGAAAAACAAAAATCTAAAAGAACGCAAAACTGAAAGAACACAAACCCGAAAGAACGAAAATCCAAAAGAAAGAAAATCCAAAAATCCAAAAGAAAACCTAGGAGTTTAAAGAATCGATTACATTTGGATAATTTTGTTTTGTGTATTTTCTATTGTGACTAAATTATTAACTATTGTTATAATTTATTAATATTATTATTATTAACTATTAAATTATAGGTAATGGAATTTCCTTTCAAATTTGGCTAAAGTAACTGTTAGTGAATGTAACGAATACAAGTACATCCGAAATTCTGAATCATCTGAAGTAACGAATGCTGCATCTAAGCAAATAGAACGGAATGAATACGAATTCATCCGAAGTTACAAATCATCCGAAGTAACGAATGCCGCATCTAAACGAATTGAGCGGAATGAATACGAATGCATCCGAAGTTACGAATAAAAAAAGTAACGAAAGCCGATCATAACGAAAATGAAAATAAACACATTTTTCAGTAGTGCACATGTCTACAACTCAGTATGTCTTTGCTGCTCCACTGAATCCTTCAAAAGATTTGAGCTTTGTTCTTAGTTCAATGAAATGCTTAAAAATATTGTTCTTTTCTGAATACAGTAATAAATAACTTTCATGCTGCACACAAACTAAGAAAAAAAACTGAGCCTTGAATGCAAGGCTATAAATGACAAAACCACAAAGGTCAACTGGGGGGAAGGGGTAGGAGATCACAATAGTGGTAGGTCCTTCCTGCCACAGCCAATCATTTGGACCTCCTAAGCGAAGATCAGAGTCCGATATAGATGCTTGGCATTTTAATGATTTCATTGGTGTTGCTTATGCCAAAGAAATTAGCCCCACTGACTTCAGTGATAACCCTAAAATTGTGTAGTTTTTAGTGAAATGTGGTAAGCAATATACACATAACAGACATATGTGCTTGTAGGCACAATTTTTCTGTAAGTGTGATTTTTTAATTGATACATAATCAGATGACCGTGCCAGAACTACAAAAAGGGATTTTAGAGGAAATACCCCAGGAAAATGTACATATGAATCTTCATACATGTAGCAACCTCTAGTTTGCTACTAGCGTTAGTGCAGGCAAATTTAATTTATGGCTCATGGTAAGTTTTGTGAGTCAGAAATTGGGTCAGGGTTACTGCATGTCAGGCTGGGTGGCTCTACAGAGGCAGGTCAGGTCTCTGGTACCTCCCCCTGGATCTAGATGCTGGGAGAAGCTTCTAGAAGTTAGTAGGCAGAGGCTAACAGGTTCTGATCCACATTTTTGAGGGAATTTTGACAATCCCCAGGCAGAATGTCCTGGCAGGGTAGTTAGATCAGCCCTTAAATATGGTGGAGCCATGCCAGCAAGGGAGTTGGGTGGAAGATGGAGTGCTGAGGAGGCTGTCGATAGCCTGGGAGGGGCTCTACCTCCAGGCTGGGCTCAGGCTGGCTTGGGAAGATCCTATAAGCCTGACAGTTTGAGGAAGGATCTTGACTAAGGAACAGCAGGGAGCAAGGAGGACAGAGTGAGTACATCAGCACACCCAGTGATTCACAAGGGGAAAGATTCCCATATGTAGCAAGATTTCTGAAGGACAGTGCTGTGCTTAACCCTTTCTATCCCTTGCCCTGGGAGATCTTCTGAGCAACCAGGTGGGCTGGTAGTTTCTGCAAGCAGTGGAACTAGGAGTAGTTCTACAAAGGAGAGGAGATACTCCTGCATTCAATTTACAACAGACTGTGCTATTTTTCTAAGGGGGGGCTAAGAGCTCCTGGCCCTCAAGGGACTTTTTGCCGCTGATTCTGAATGACTGAAGGTGTCTAGGAGGGAGAGCAGTCTAGGATGCCCCTACTCAATATTTCTGTCAAGTTTCTGTCTCTACCCCATCCAAATTATTATCCCTATATTCCTTAAGCCTACCTTAGCCTTGGTATATGATTCTTAGAGTAGGTGCTGCGCATCTGCGGTCTGTACAGGCAAAGGGATTCAGCATGAGTGTGTACCACAGGTGCTTTATAACTCTTAACTCACCTGTGATTAACATGACTTTCAGCTGTGTCGGCGGGCTGCCCATCTGCGTCCTTGGTATTGGACGCTATGTATGGGTGTGGGGATCTCCTGGCAATGTGGTGCCCGGCGTGGGCCCGTGCCTTTCCCTTATCCTGGGAAGTACTTGATGATGAGAAGGGTCCTTGTGAGAACATTGTTTTGTAAGTATTACCTTGTAATTCTCCTGTAATGTACTCTTTAAAACATGTGATGGTTAGTTAATATGTTGTTATTGTTTGTATCATTAAAAGTAATTATACACTCTTAAATTGTAGAGGATCACATTTTTCCAAACTCTCATAACTCTGAAGAAGGACTATTAGCAGTCCGAAACATGTAAGGTCTGCACGTTCGGAATATCCAATGACCAGTCCCCATTGTTTCTTGTTGTGGACGAATTCTGCTACGTGCAAGTTTGTATAACTAATGGTTATGACCCATTGGCCCTGTGTTGTTATTTCATACTTTTTGCCTTTATGTTTATGTACAATTTTAACTTTGTAATAAAATTATTGATACTTTTTTATACTACAATTGGTTGTGTCCACATCAATCCAAAGGGGTTTCCCCTTGTCTATTAGACACTAGAGTTTCAATATTTCTCTACTACTAAAACGGATTGGACCAACCTAGTCATACACCTACACATTCCTCCATTCTCTTTTTTTCTTTTAAACTGTTACATATCAGTCCAAAATAAAGTTATGAGATAAAATACAAAACAAATATTCAAATATAGCCCACACCAAGTGAGAGGTATACCATCCTGTTTGCCATAGTACTGTAAAATAAAAAAAAATAAAAAAAAGCACACAACACATACACCACAGACATATACATACAGTGCACTACCTGAACAAATACCTCACTCCTTTTTGCTTGAAAATTATGTTTTAAGTAGTTGTTGGATGGCCCTAAATACAAACAGTACATACAATTATGCTTACAGGGCCTTCTATCTAGTTGGTCGGACTTCACATGTTACGATTACAAAATGTTAAAAATTGTCATAGAGATACAGATTGAAAGCAGTGACATAGACATGGAAGAATCTCTTGTAGATGAGACAGACATAGTAGAAATAGTGGATAATACTGTGGAAATAGAGAGTGAAAGCCCAGCCCCCTTTAGGCTCCATCCCCCCACGAGAACTCGGGGGAATGAAAGCCAGACAAAAAATATGACAGTGGGATCATAACTATGGTGAAGGCCCACATGTTTGCCAATTGGTGTATATAGGAGGCCTGCATCAATGTAATAGAGGTGGTCCTAAATACATCTGGCCAGGGTTCTCCTGGTCTTTCCAATATAAAACGCCCCACAAATGCAGGTTGCCATGTATACCACTCAATCGGGTGCACACCCAGTGGACGGGGTGTTATCTGTATTTTCCCTGGTCTCATTATCCCTTCCACCTCAACTCTGGCCGCAGTCCGCTGTCCAGTGCCCACCAGACATGGTTTGTAGTTCTGGCGTTACTATCTATCTTGCCCTTGGTAGTTGTTTTGCCTTGCGGACGGTGGGGAATGGTTCCATCTACACGGTATACATTGTGGTGAGCATTCGCTATATGGTCTATAATGAGTTTAGTGATATGATGATTAATCTGCGGTATTTAAAGATGTCACTGACACTGTTTGTATATTGATTACTAGAATCAGGAATGATGGGGCTACCTTTAAGAAGCAGTGAATGTCTGCGAAAAGTCGGACTGCTCCATCCAATTCTTTCTGTTCCAAGCATTATGTGTATTGTATACTTTTATTGGATGAATTTATATCTTTTTAGCCATATATATTAATAAACTTTGTATTTTTATACATTGGTTTATCAATTGCTCACCTCATTAACAGCATCCTTTATTTACCTCGACATGATGTCCTTCCTTTTTCTTTCTATGTCATTTAAACATTCGACTACTAACAATTTTAGAGAGTGTACATGTGGATAAGGATACATTTCATCCTTCAATTTTTGTAGAAGCACTATATTCACACATTGCACATGATGTTTGTAATAAAGTTCTGATTTTATATATATGTATAAAGAGTTTTATATAAATATTTTATTGGGGTATTGCCTCTAAAATTCAGTTGCTTTTTTTTGGGTTTTTTTGGTAAGTTCTTCTACCGTTATTGTTTGGGATGATAACCCCATTAAACTACTAGAAATAATCATTTTAGTGACCCCAAAAGCCTTGTGCCAACAAAGATTTATTAGAATAATCTATCAGATATCTAAATAGGCAGTCACATACTCTGGAACAGCAATTATAAGAAATGAGTGTACACTTTTTCTTTGCACTGGGACCTCAGAAATCTATATCTGCATATGAGCAGAAATGAAGTCAAATACAAAAATGTAGTATTAGTACTTGAGATGTCAACTGGCTATGTGTCAGCATTTGCACATAAAAGGCCGGCCCAATATATCAGCACTCCAGAATTTTTTTGTTAAGCCTTCTACCAATTTATCACATTCAAATGACAATCCTCTATTTGTCTTCCTGCAGAAAAGAAGGTTTTCGGGTTTATAATGTGACTGAAATATCTTTTCAAACATCTTGGCCAGAATCGGTTTATGAGCATAAAGTAAGTTATTCCATCTTATTGTCTGGCAAGTGACTTAGTCCATGTATCACAGGAAATAAGTAAACACTAGGATTTTTACCATTCTCGCGGAATATGGCTCTTTGAAAACTGTTTCTGCACCATTTAGATCTCAAAGTAACATCAGACAATTTCATATATATAGGCATGCTCAGCGTCCTTTCAACCACAACTGTTTCAAGAATCCCAAAGAGCATTCTAGAGATACATGATTTGATTTACAAAATGTCATGTATAGGCCTTTATTATATTGTTGTGATTAGAGCGCTGTATCTCTATAACGGACTAATGCCACTTCAAGACTTTTGTTGTATGCCTCATTATTCTTGCCAATTTAATTTGGTCTTTATCACTGGTTTATCACATGAGTGTAGTCAATGTGCTTTTTATATTCACAAAAAATAACATGCCTAATATTTTTATTATATACTGTAGTGTATGGTACTATGTTCTTATCAAATGACTAAAGGCTTCCTTATATTTGTAGCCCCCTCCTAGGTAGGTTGTATATAGTTTAGTGTAGCGTGGTCTCCTGCTTAACAGGAGACTATGAGGTAAAACATAGTAGCTTTCCTGCCTAACTGGAAAGCTACATTGTTTAGCTAGGGAGTCCTGTGTGTTTCACAGTGCTGCTGTTTCTTTATTGGCTCCGGTGTACCCAGGCAACCTTGGAAGGTGCTGGATGAATCGGATTGACTCATGCAGATCAACAGCATTAATATGGATGCCATCTCAGCCATATACAAGCATAGGGGC
This sequence comes from Glandirana rugosa, assembly GCA_018402905.1. NCBI lineage: Eukaryota > Metazoa > Chordata > Amphibia > Anura > Ranidae > Glandirana > Glandirana rugosa. Next base: position 148,943 of record BLSH010100279.1, on the reverse strand, counting down.
CCTATGCATGCTGGGAAGGGTATTTATATTCGGTGAAGCACACATGAAGGGTTCTAGAGAGGAGAGTCCAGCTGAGGAGGGGGTGCTGTGCCCTCTTCAGCACCTGCTGCCATGCAGCCTTGGTGGGGGGGCCTGGAACAGCTGCCTGAGGGGGAGCCGTCCCTAGGTGATCTGTCTGGGATCACTGGAAGGTGCTGCTGGAGAATTGGAAGGAGGCTACCATACGGTCCAGAGACCTTGTAAATAAAGAAGGAGTGTGAAGACTAGGGTGCTCTGGATAACAATGAGACTTTAACAAAAACACTACATGACTGGCTCTTGAAATGTGATTAATGTGCCACAGTAGCACTTCAGAAGAGGGAAGCACACTCTATACAGTGGGCATCGAAAGTTTGGGCACCCCAGGGAAAAATTTGTATTAATATGCATAAAGAAGCCAATGAAAGATGGAAAAATATCCAAAAGGCATCAAATTACAGATTAGACATTCTTATAATATGTTAACAAAAGTTAGATTTTATTTCCATCATTGACACTTACAAAATTACAGAAAACAAAAAAATGGCGTCTTCAAAAGTTTGGGCACCCTGCAGAATTTATAGTATGCACTGCCCCCTTTGCAAGGCTGAGACCTGCCAGTGTCATGGATTGTTCTCAATCATCGTCTGGGAAGACCAGGTGATGTCAATCTCAAAGGTTTTAAATGCCCAGACTCATCTGACCTTGCCCCAACAATCAGCACCATGGGATCTTCTAAGCAGTTGTCTAGAAACCTGAAACTGAAAATAGTTGACGCTCACAAAGCTGGAGAAGGCTATAAGAAGATAGCAAAGCGTTTTCAGATGTCAATATCCTCTGTTTGGAATGTAATTAAGAAATGGCAGTCATCAGGAACAGTGGAAGTTAAAGCAAGATCTGGAAGACCAAGAAAAATATCAGACAGAACAGCTCGCAGGATTGTGAGAAAAACAATTCAAAACCCACGTTTGACTGCACGATCCCTCCAGAAAGATCTGGCAGACACTGGAGTTGTGGTACACTATTCCACTATAAAGAGATACTTGTGCAAATATGGTCTTCATGGAAGAGTCATCAGAAGAAAACCTCTTCTACGTCCTCACCACAAAAATCAGCGTTTGAACTTTGCAAATTAACATATAGACAAGCCTGATGCATTTTGGAAACAAGTTCTGTGGACCGATGAGGTTAAAATTGAACTTTTTGGTACGTTTGGAGAAGAAGGGGCACAGAATTTAATGAAAAGGACCTCTGTCCAACTGTTAAGCATGATGGTGGATTAATCATGATTTGGGGTTGTATTGCAGCCAGTGGCACAGGGAACATCTCACGAGTAGAAGGAAAAATGGATTCAATAAAATTTCAGCAAATTTTGGATGGTAACTTGATGCCATCTGTAAAAAAGCTGAAGTTAAAGAGAGGATGGCTTCTATAAATGGATACAAATGGATAATGATCCTAAACACACCTCGAAATCCACGGGGGATTACATCAAGAGGCCAGAAATTTCAAAGAACTGGAAGACTTTTGTATGGAAGAATGGGCAAAGATACCTCAAACAAGAATTGAAAGACTCTTGGCAGGCTACAAAAAGCGTTTACAAGCTGTGATACTTGCCAAAGGGGGCAGTACAAGATGTTAACTCTGCAGGGTGCCCAAACTTTTGCAGACGCCATTTTTTTGTTTTCTGTTATTTTGAAAGTGTAAATGATGGAAATAAAATCTAACTTTTGTTGACATATTATAAGAATGTCTAATCTGTAATTTGATGCCTTTTGGGGATTTTTCCATCATTCCTTGGCTTCTTTATGCACATTAAGTGCAAATTTTTACCTGGGGTGCCCAAACTTTCGATCCCCACTGTAAGTAAAACAAAGCAGACAAGAAGGTGCTTCTAAGTGCAGTAATAAAACACTTTAATGACAAGGAAGGGTTAAAAACACTTACAAGATGGAAGTGAAAAACAGACATATCAATGAATCCATAACATCAAGCTGGATGCCTCCTGGGAGAAAAGACAGCTGCAGGCAGAATTTCCAGCTGACCAGTGGTGGGAAACACTGTCTTTCTGATCGATGACAGCACGGCCTCCATCTTGGATCAGAGAGTCAGCCCCACCAAACTCTCTACTCACAGGATTTGATAGACAGCAGCAGGAGCCAATAGCTCCAGCTGCTGCCTCTCTGTCCTGTGAATGCAGGGAGAGAGGAGGGAGCCGCTACAGATGGGCACATCGCTGGATCGAGTGAGAACTCAGGTGATTAATTAGGGGTGAGAGGGCGATACTGCTACTTGAAAAATTTTTATGTTACTGCAGGGAATGTCTTGGCTTTAGAACCACTTTAAATCACATGTGACAACTAAATCCAGTCTTATCTTTGGGAAACATGCATTCCTATTGAAACTCAGATTGTACCTTGCCCATACGGCTTTAGCTCACTATATTACAAAAAAATTGCCCCCTTATTAGGTACTACTTTGACAGATTACTTTAACGCCATACTAGAGTAGGGAGAGCTTCATGGCGGTGCTGTGAGGGAGAGATTAGCGTTCAGAACCATCTCAGACTGCATTAGGGAGAGCTTCATTGCGGTGCTTTGAGGAAGAGATTAGCGTTCAGAACCATCTCAGACTGCATTAGGGAGAGCTTCATTGCGGTGCTGTGAGGGAGAGATTAGCGTTCAGAACCATCTCATACTGCATTAGGGAGAGGTTCCTGTCTGTGCTGTGAGGGAAAGATTAGCGTTCAGAACCATCTCATACTGCATTAGATAGAGCTTCATGGCGGTGCTCTGAGGGAGAGATTATCGATCATTCTAAAACCATCTCATACTGCATTAGGGACAGATTCCTGTCTGTGCTCTGAGGCAGAGATTAACGATCGTTCTAAAACCATCTAATAGTGCATTAGGGACAGGTTCCTGTCAGTGCTGTGAGGGAAAGATTATCGATCATTCTAAAACCATCTCATACTGCATTAGGGACAGGTTCCAGTCGCTGCTGTGAGGGAAAGATTGTCGATCATTCTAAAACCATCTCATACTGCATTAAGGAGAGGTTCCTGTCGGTGCTGTGAGGGAAAGATTATCGATCGTTCTAAAATCATCTCCTACTGGGGTAGGGACAGGTTCCTGTCGGCGCTGCGAGGGACAGAATATTGTTCTAAAATCATCTCATACTGCATTAGGGACAGGTTCCTGTTGGTGCTCTGAGGGAAAGATTATCGGTCTAAAACCGTCTCATACTGCATTAGGGAGAGGTTCCTGTTGGTGCTCTGAGGGAGAGATTATCGGTCTAAAACCATCTCATACTGCATTAGGGAGAGGTTCCTGTTGGTGCTCTGAGGGAGAGATTATCATTCTAAAACCATCTCATACTGCATTAGGGAGAGGTTCCTGTTGGTGCTCTGAGGGAGAGATTATCGTTCTAAAACCATCTCATACTGCATTAGGGAGATGTTCCTGTTGGTGCTCTGAGGGAGAGATTATCATTCTAAAACCATCTCATACTGCATTGGGGAGTGGTTCCTGTTGGTGCTCTGAGGGAGAGATTATCGTTCTAAAACCATCTCATACTGCATTAGGGAGAGGTTCCCGTCCGTGCTGTGAGGGAGAGATTATTGTTCTAAAATCATCTCATACTGGAGTATGGACAGGTTCCTGTCGGTGCTGTGAGGGAGAGATTATTGTTCTAAAATCATCTCATACTGCAGTAGGGACAGGTTCCTGTTGGTGCTCTGAGGGAGAGATTATCATTCTAAAATCATCTCATACAGTAGGGACAGGTCCCTGTCGGTGCTGTAAAAGACAGATTATCGTTCTAAAATCATCTCATACTGGTGTAGGGAGAGGTTCCTGCTGCTGGTGTGAGCAGGTCATTTCTTGCACAAAAATAAAAAGTGCATCTACTATTTTCTTGTGTTAAAAAAAAAAAATAAGAATTTATTATTCTTTTTTTTTTAGCATTAATAAATAGTGCTACATAGTACATTTGTGTCCAGAATGAGGAGAGCGTCAAAAAAGGGACGTGGTCGTGTTGCTGCTGGTGTTGGTGTTGTTGGTCAACCTCCTGTTGCAAGGAGAGGGCATGGTCAATCTGTTCCAGCTACATGCACAAGTGAAACACCTTCCTCAGGTGCGAGTAGCCGACAGAACCTTCAACGTTATATGGTAGGCCCGAATGCTGCTCAACGAATGGTGAGCGCAGAACAAGTACAGGCGAGAGTAGATTGGGTGGCTGACAATGCCTCCAGTTCCTTCACATTGTCTCCTACCCGGTCCCTTGATGAAAGCTCAGAGTTGGCACCTGAACCCCATGGCCATCTGTATTTCACCTCAGCCCCTTGTAAATCATCCAAGCAGTCTGAGCCCCAAGTCATGCAGCAGTCTCTTATGCTTTTTGATGACTCTGCTGGTGTGCTTTCTGTGGGCCATCCACATAGCCCTGCCCCAGAAGTGGAAGACACCGATGCCCAACCACTTCTGGTTCAGGATGAGGACATGGAAACACCACCGCAGCACGTCTCTGATGATGACGAAACACAGGTGCCAACTGTGCAGCTTTCCACAGTGTGCAGACTGACAATGTGGAGGATGATGAGGTCCTAGATCCCACATGAAATGAAGGTAATGCGAATGACGTGTGCAGTTTGGAGGAAGAGGTGGTGGTTGCACAGAGGCACCAGCACAGCAAAAGAGGAAGCAGGTTGCAAAAGCGGAGCGACCGTCCCCTAGACAGTATGCCTGCCACTACCCACCGCACCCAGGGACCTAGCACACCAAAGGCAGCTCAAAGGAGTTCCCCGGCGTGGAAGTTCTTCAGACAATGTGCTGACGACAAGATACGAGTGGTTTGCACGCTGTGCAATCAGAGCCTAAAGCGAGGCATAAATGTTCTAAACCTGAGCACAACCTGCATGACCAGGCATCTACATGCAAAGCACGAGCTGCAGTGGAATAAACACCTCAAAATCCAAGAAAGGTCTGGGCCTCCTCCTGCTTCCTCTTCTGCTGCTGCCTCGGCCTCTTCCTCCACCTCTACAGTGCCAGTGTCACCTGCCACCCAGCAAACAGACGATGTGACAGCAACGCCACCATGTCTGCCACCGTCCCCAAGCATTTCCACACCATGGTCCCATGGAAGCTTACAGCTGTCCATCTCCCAAACGCTGAAGAGAAAGAGGAAGTACCCCCCTACCCACCCGCGATCCCTGACCCTGAATGCCAGCATTTTAAAATTCCTGGCCTTTGAAATGCTGGCATTCCGTCTGGTGGACATGGACAGTTTTAAAAGCCTGATGGCGGTGTCTGTCCCACAGTACGTGGTTCCCAGCCGCCACTACTTTTCCAGGTGAGCCATCCCTTCCCTACACAAACAAGTCGGGGACAAGATAAAGTGTGCACTGCGCAACGCCATCTGTGGCAAGGTCCACATAACCACTGATACGTGGACCAGTAAGCACGGGCAGGGATGCTATATCTCCCTAACTGCACACTGGGCAAATGTAGTGGCGGGTGGGCCTGAGGCGGCTAGCCGTTTGGCGCATGTCTTTCTGACACCGAGGATTGCAGGGCATTTCTCTTTGCCTCCTGTTGCCTCCTCCTCCTACTCCGCTTCCTCCTACTCCTCTACCACCTCCTCATCCAGTCAGCGTAACACCTTCGCCACCAACTTCAGCACATCCAGGGGGAAATGACAGCAGGCTGTTTTAAAACTGATATGTTTGGGGGATAAACCCCACACTGCGCTGCAGCTGTGGACAGGCATTGAACAACAGACCGATGAGTGGTTGTTGCCACTGAGCCTCAAGCCTGGCCTGGTGGTGTGCGATAATGGGCGAAATCTCGTAGCAGCTATGGGCCTAGCCGGTTTGACGCACATCCCTTGCCTGGCGCATGTGCTGAATTTGGTGGTACAGAAATTTCTAAAAAACTACCCGAATATGTCAGAGCTGCTGCAGAAAGTGCGGGCTGTCTGTGCGCGCTTTCGGCGTTCTCATCCTGCTGCTGCTCGCCTGTCTGCGCTGCAGTGGAACTTCGGTCTTCCCGCTCACCACCTCCTATGCAACGTGCCCACAAGGTGGAACTCCACCTTGCACATGCTGGAGAGACTGTGCGAGCAGCAGCAGGCAATAGTGGAGTTTCAGCTGCAGCACTCGCGGGTCAGTCGCTCTGCAGAACAGCACCACTTCACCACCAAAGCGTGGGCCTCCATGCGAGACCTGTGTACCATATTACGGTGTTTCGAGTACTCCACCAACATGGCCAGTGCCGATGACGCTGTTCTCAGTGTTACTATCCCTCTTCTATGTCTCCTTGAAAAAACACTTCGGGCAATGATGGAAGAGGATGTGGCACAGGAGGATGACGAAGAGGGGTCATTTCCACGGTTATCAGGCCAGTCATTCACAAGTGGCTCGGAAGGTGGGTTCCTGCACCAGCATAGGCCAGGTAAAAAAATTTCAAGACAGGGGACAGTTCTGGAGGATGAGGATGATGATGATGAGGAGGAGGAACCGTGTTCACAGCAGGGTGGCACCCAACGCAGCTCGTGGGCATCACTGGAGCGTGGCTGGGGGATACGGAGGACACAGATGATACACCTCCCACAGAGGACAGCTTGTCTTTGCCTCTGGGCAGCCTGGCACACATGAGCGACTACATGCTGCAGTGCCTGCTCAACGACAGCCGAGTTGCCCACATTGTAACTTGTGCTGATTACTGGGTGGTCACCCTGCTGGATCCCTGTTACAAGGAAAACGTGCCGTCCTTAATTCCCTCACCGGAGCATGATCGGAAGATGCGCGACTACTAGCGCACGCTGGTAGACGCGCTGCTGAGGACATTCCCAAATGACACCGGGGGCTCAGTGGAAGCACAAGGCGAAGGCAGAGGAGGAGGAGGAAGAGGTCGCCAACTCAGCTGTGGCACCACCAGCACCTCAGAAGGAAGGGTTAGCATGGCCAAAATGTGGAAAAGCTTTGTCAGCAGCACGCCACAACAAACAGCACCACCAGCTGATAGGCAATGTCTTAGCAGGAGGCAGCATTTCAGCAACATGGTGGAACAGTACACGTACTGACTGATGGGTCTGCACCATTCAACTTCTGGGTCTCCAAATTGGCCACATGGCCTGAGCTTGCCCTTTATGCCTTGGAGGTGCTGGCCTGCCCTGCAGCCAGTGTGTTGTCTGAACGTGTGTTTAGCACGGCAGGGGGCGTTATCACAGACAAGCGCAGCCGCCTATCCACAGCCAACGTGGACAAGCTAACGTTTATTAAAATGAACCAGGCATGGATCCCACAAGACTTGTCTGTACCTTGTGCAGAATAGACATTTAGACCGGCCTCACACAGCCATTGGTATACTTTTTTTTTGAATATGTCTCAATATTTTGGGGGCTACCCCAATTATAAAAAAGAAACAAAAACAAAAATCAGTGTTGGCTACCTCCTCCTCCTCCACCGCCACTTCCACCTACACCACCACGGTCACCGCCTCCTCAACCTCTTCTTTGCAGGGCACTTGTCCTACTCTTACCCCCATGTTGCTTCCTTTTGCAGCCTTCTAGCCCTTTCCAGGACTTTTTTAGAGCCATTTTTGTGCCCAAAAGTTCGGGTCACCATTGACTTCAATGGGGTTTGGGGTCCGGGGTCAAGTTCGGATCAAGTTTGGTGCCGAACCCGAACGTTTTCACGAAGTTCGGCCAAACCCGACGAACCTGAACATCCAGGTGTCCGCTCAACTCTACATGCTAGCCAATCAGCTTCTAACCTCAGCTTGTTCAATCAAGCTTTGACAATAAAACCTTGAAGCTGATTGGTTTCTGTGTGGAGCTGCACCAAATTTTGCACTTTCAAGCTTTAGTAAATCAACCCCAAGATCTTCAATTTTATGTGGGGTGCTAAGGGCAGTAGACTGGCCCGCACCACAATGTATGTGCCCAAGGATCTGGGCAGCTTGGGGGTCCCAGATTTCATGAAATATTATATTGCAGCCCAACTCACACAATTATGTCAGTTATACTACAATTATTATAGATCAGATTGGGTGTCCATAGAGGCCTTAGCCTGTTCCCCTTTGCCAATAGACCTGGTTCTTTGGATCCCTTCAAAATATAGAAAGGCTATCCTCTGCCCTATGCGCTTGCATTCTGTTAGCCTATGGAATGGGACATGCAGACGATGACCCCTATGTTCTTCTCACTCCCGGATGACACCCTTTAATTCTTGCCAGGTGTGATGCCTGTCCTCTTTCGCTGGTGGTTGAACAAGGGACTCTACTGTATAGGAGACTTTCTTGACCATAAGGGGGTACAGCCCACTTTGTATTTTGTGCAATATTTGGAGAATTTCCACCTACAGTACATACAACATTACTTAGGCTCTCTACAGAACAGAAGTCCCGATCTGACTGTACAAACAGTTTGAGAACAGATACCTACTGGAGGCTCTTCAGCGGAGTTGTATCTCCATGTTGTATAAATCTTTTGTTTACCCCTTCAAAACGTCCCTACCAAATAGCTTGGGAGAGGGACTTGGACATTGCCCCTGAGGTAGAGGATTGACGATCCTTGACTGCATGCATTCAAAAACGTATAATGTATGTAGCCCTGATTGAAGCAGGGTATAAGGTGATCGCACAATGGTACCTAGTGCTACAAAGCCTCTCTAAAATGTATCCAGACTCGTCTCTCTCCTACTTCAGGGGCTGTGGCCAGGTGGGCTCTGTTACTCATATATGGTGGATTGTCCCAAGGTTCGTTGTTTCTGGATAAGGGTTCATTCCTTCATTCACTCAGTCACTATGGTTAACATTATTAAGGATCCCAGAATAGCTTTGCTTAACCACTTCAGCCCCGGAAGGATTTCCCATGTTAGGAAAAGAACACTTTTTGTGATTCGGCACTGCATCGCTTTAGCTGAGATTTGCACAGTCGTGCGACATTGTACCCAAACAAAATTTGTGTTCTCTATTCCTAACAAATAGAGCTTTCTTTTGGTGGTATTTGGTCATCTCTGCGTCATTTCTGATCACCGCCATAAACAAAAAAAGGCGACAATTTTGAAAAAAAAAACAAAATTTCTTGCTTTTTGCTGTAATACAAATCCAATAAAAAAAAAAAATGTATTCATCGGTTTTGGCCGATTTATATTCTTCCTCATATTTTTGGTAAAAAAAAAACCGCAATCGGCATTTATTGATTGGTTTGCACAAAAGTTGCAGCGTTTACAAACCATGAGAATTAATTTCTGGCGTTTTTATATATATATTTTTTTTTTTTAAATAATGGCGGCGATCTGCGATTTTTATCGGGACTGTGATATTGGGGTGGACATTTTGGACATTGTTGACACTTTTTTGGGACCAATGACATTTATACAGCGATCAGACCCAGCTCATAGAGATTTTGATTGGTTGAGACTAGGTCAGATTACATTACACATATCCATGAACCCAACGATGATCCTTGTTTGTCCAACGCGTTTCGCCCTCTAAAATGGGCTTCTTCAGGGGACGGATCAGGCTATAGAGTCACTGATAAACAAAAGAGTAGTGAAACTTCATAGGTGTCCTCAATTTCTATTAAAGAGGGTGGACTTGGTGATATAGAGGCAGCAATCTTGGTTTACACCTAGTTGGGTTGTTGGTGTCCCCAATTGGTTGCATTTGTCCCACTTTCTCCAAAGACACCAGCGACCTTCATGGATATGTGTAATGTAATCTGACCTGGTCTCAACCAATCACAATCTCTATGAGCCGGGTTATAGGGTGTTTGTTTTTTCATCCTTCTATCATACCATGAACTGACAATGTATAGGTGTATTATCTTCAGGTTTATTCAGAGCCACTGTGGGGTTATTTTTAATATCTGTGGGTGTTTCCCCACCCAACGGGTGGAGTTCCCACTGTGATTATTTTAATGTACCCAAAAAAGTTTGTATATTTTTAATTAAAAGGTCAACTGTATTATTTCAGGTGGGGGTAAACCAGCACTTATAATGTCCCACTGTTTTTCTGGTCGCTACCATTTTCTCTTGATAGACTCTAATTTACTTTGTTTTTGGCAGCTAAGATAGCTATCGCTACTGCCTGGAAAAGCCCAGTGATTGACCTAGCTTTAATGGAATGAAAACTTACCTGGATTATGTCCCACGAAAAAATGGTTAGTGTCCTATGAGTTAAACAATCCCTATTTGAAAAAGTTTGGACCCCCTGGCTTTCTTATGTACAGGTACCGAACATTCAGGTTTAACATTGGATTACTTCTGGATGGATTCTTGGACAGGTGTAGTCTCTAATTTCATTTCTGACTTTCTTCTTTTTATTTTCCTAATTTGCTTTTTTTCTATCACTTTACTCAGGCGCAATACAGGTCCTTTGGTTGGATCCTTAGCTTTGCCCCTTAGGGTTTCTGTCTAAGCTTTATATAATATATCTTAGAGAATATGCCACTGACATATCTAATTTATGTCAAGTATAGGTTATTCTTGGGGGTAGGTGGGCGGAGCCGGATGTCCGGGCGGGAGGATGCCCAAGAAGAGAGCTTCGGCTTCCTAATTCAGAATCCTCTGCCATCCTGCTAAAATCCTAAACCCTTCACCACACAAACTGCTACGGAGAATCTGGGGACCCTGTGTGATAATAGAAAAAGAATGCGCACTGGCCTAGTGCATTATCCCAGGGTAAAATTTATTTTAAACGGAAGATTAAAAATACTCACAAACATACAATGAAAACACGCATAAAGCCTCCAACATGGGGCGGGCAGTCCTATCTCTGTAAAGGTCCCTGGACCGTGATAGAAAGGACGTAGCAGCTGCACCAGCTAACATGTTTCGAAGGCCATGCCTTTGCCTTCTTCTTCAGAGCTCTGTAGAAGAGCATGTTTTCGTCATATGTTTGTGAGTATTTTTAATTTTCCTTTTTAAATAAATTTTACCCTGGGATAATGCACTAGGCCAGTGCGCCTTCTTTTTCTTTTATCACTAAGTGGCATTTGGGATATCCCCTATCCTTGAAGGCAGCAAGGCCAGTCCAATCATCCTTGGGAAGCACTCATCTCCCATCACACTATTGCACAGGGATCATTGTTTGTGTTTCTACAATCTGGGGACCCTACCTGACATTCCTATGTCCTCAAAGCGCAAATCGACAAAGAAGCAGCCACCGCCAAAGCCTCATGGCTGGCTGACAGGATCGGGTGCAGTGGCCATCTTGGCTTCTCCCCCACACTCGGCAGCCTTCTTTCACGGCCTGACAGACCTCCTTCAAACACACATGATGGAGCTGGATTTACCATCTGCAAATCCGCATGCAGCATCCTTGAGCCAAGGGGTCGAAATGGAGCCGCCCGGGGCCCTGATAAATTGACTACGGACACCATCCTGGCAGCCATTAAAGCCAGCAGAACCAGAGTCATGGGACGCATAGACACCTTGGCCCTGGAGTGCAGCTTGATCCAAGTGAATATGGACAAATTTAGGGGACGCATATCGGAAGCCGAGTCCAGAATCCTGGCGGTAGAGGACGACTCCACAGCTTCAGCCCATGCCATAGCTGATCTGCAGTGCACGGTGAAGGTACTCACCAATCGTTCTGAAGACGCTGAGAACTAGCTCCGCCAGAATAATGTCCGGGTCGTCGGCCTCCCGGAAGGGACAGAAGGGAATCAATCAGCTGCCTTTGCGAAGGAATTCTTCAAAAAGCTCCTGGATCTAAACCAAGTCTCTCAGGCGTATATTGTAGAAAGAGCACACCGGGTACCAACTGGGCCCAGTTGGGCTGGGGCTCCTCCACATCCTTTCCTGGTGAAATTTTTAAACTACTGGGATAGAGATCTAATCCTTGCCACTGCAAGGCAAGTACAAGTTCTTTAATTTGAAAATGCCACTATTCATTTGTTTCCCGACTTCTCTCCAGAAATCCAGCATTGTAAACGCTCTTTTGTAGATGTGAGAAAAAGGCTCAGAGAGAAGGGGTACACCTACAGTATGTTATACCCTAGTAAATTGAGGGTGGTGCACCGAGGATCTGTCACATTCTTCACAGACCCAGCGGATGCTTCGGAGTGGCTGGACTTGGTGGAATAATGACTTTAAAAGCAAGTAACACCATTTTATTTCCTTATTTAATTATTCTTCCTGACTTCTCAAAGTACTGTATTCTTCAAGGTTACCTTGGCAGCTGAGCGGATATCCTGATCACAGCAAAGTATGTGGAAGCTGGAAAATGAGTGTCATAGAACCTCCAGTGAACTTGAACACAGCTCACTCACCAATCCCCCCATGCTCTAATTGTTTAGTTTTTGGGAAACAAGCTTAACCAACAGGTTGACTATTGACTATTTTTTTCTTTCTGTGTGTTGGTTGGTAAGCAGGGATGTGTTCTTTTTTTTTTTTACCCTAAAGTTCACTGGAACATCTTCCTCTCCCCCCCCCTTTTTTTTCCCCTTCTTCAAGCGGTGCATGTTCCTCACATCACTAGATGGAGCTGTTGTCTTGCCTTGCAGCAGGTCCATATGCCTGTTTTATATTCTGAGCATTTCTGGTTGCCCATCCTGTTCATATCACTGGAAACGGTTGACTGTGTAATATGGCTGATAAACGAAACATACTGTCATGGAACGTTAGGGTGTTGAACTCCATGTTTAAAAGATCGACAGTTCTGAAATATGTTAAAACACATAACCTTCATTTAGTATTCCTACAGGAGACTCACCTCATGGGGAACAAGAGGGGTAGCTATTTTAGTGCATAAAAATCTGTCTTGTACTGTACACCAGGTAATTTCAGATCCCTTGGGGAGGTATGTGGGCAGCGGCGGCCGGTTAATAGGGGGCGCTTGGGCGCCGCCTCCCCGCTTAGAAAAGAAGAAGAAGAAAAAAAAGGTCAGCCTGACCCCCTAAAGGAGGCACCGGTATATTGATTTTTTTTTCGGCTCCTAGTAGTGAGCCTATTGGTCAGTCCTAAAAGTCTATGTATGTGTGGCAAAGAAACGCACATACATAGTCTAATTGGCTGCCCTGAGCCAGTGACCGACTGTGATTGGACTCAGGTGCGGTCGGCGGGGGGCGGGACTGTGGCAGACGTGCTGGGACACCTCACAAACATGCAGGCACAGCACGGCCTCTGCTGCATGTGATTCCTGCCGGCCCGGGCTTCCCTTTTCCGTCCTCCTCGCTTCGCTGGGCTGCCCAAGTTCAAGCCTAGCCAACAAGGTCATGGGGTAGACTGCTGCTGCAATTGCCTGACTGAGGGGAGTGCTGAGAAGATAATGATTTTTGTTGATGAGTGGAGACGGGACTGGAGATTGTCTTTTCCCTGCTGATTGTCTCTGATCACAACGCCTCCACAGCCTATGCATGCTCCATCACATTAGTTTGTATCTAGCTGAAGGAAGGAGATCAGAACTGCTCTCCCTCTACATGGCAGTGTCAGCTGGAGCCCATGGAGAGGAGGGAATGGGGGTTCTGTGTTTGGGTGTGGGGGTTGTTGAGATGTTAGTTCTTGTCTAAAACTCACCCCCCCCCCCTCCCCACGGACTCCAGCCGTCACTGTCATGTGGAGAAAGAGCAGTTCTGATCTCCTTCAGCTAGATACGAACTAATGTGAGGGAGCATGCATAGGCTGTATGATGCTGAGCTGTACACTGTTACTGGCTGTATATACCCCTACCTGTGATGCTGAGCTGTATACTGTGTACTGGCTGAATATACCCCACCTGTGATGCTGAGCTGTATACTGTGTACTGGCTGAATATACCCCACCTGTGATTCAGAGCTGTATACTGTATTCTGGCTGAATATACCCCACCTGTGATTCTGAACTGTATACCGTGTTACTGGCTAAATATACCCTACCTGTATACTGGCTATATACTGTATACTGGCTGCAATATACCCCACCTGTGATGCTGAGCTGTATACTGTATACTGGCTGAATATACCCTACCTGTGATGCTGAGCTGCATACTGTGTACTGGCTGAATATACCCCGACCTGTGATGCTGAGCTGTATACTGTGTACTAGCTGAATATACCCCCGCCTGTGATGCTGAGCTGTATACTGTGTACTGGCTGAATATACCCTACTTGTGATGCTGAGCTGTATATTGTGTCCTATGATGCTGGGCTGTATACTGTGTCCTCTGATGCTGGGGCTGTATACTGTGTCCTGTGATGCAAAGCTGTATACTGTGTCCTGTGATGCCAAGCTGTATACTCCTTCTGACACAATATGTGGAATACAGGGGATGGAGTGTGTGGATTATATAAGGAGTGGGGGTTATGAGAATTAGGAGGAGTCAAAAAGGAAGGGCGTGGCCAAGTGCCCCCCCATCCTAAAAATTCACCAGCCACCACTGTATGTGGGCGTGGTGCTTGAATGGTTTTCTGTTAAAATTGCCTTGTCAATGTTTATGTTTCGCCGCCATTTCAGGCAGCAATTCTGTACACATACTTGAAAGGCTGGCCTCCTTATTGCCCATAAAAATTCAAATTATGGGGGATTTCAATAATATGTTGGATTACTCTCTAGACACCACTAATACATCCAGGGCTCAAATCCATGAACTTGCAGTCTGGGCAGAGGTGGCAGGATTTCAAGAATTGTGGAGATGGAAAAATCCAGGTATTAAGCAATACTCATATCTATCACATGTTTTTCACACCTCATCTCAAATTGATCTGGCCTTTGCCAGGCCGGATCTCCTGCCCCTAGTGTCTGGGGTGGAGTATCTGGCTAGCAGAGTCTGAGATCATACTCCCTTACAGGTCACCTTAAGTTTGCCCTTGGTTGGGGGCGCCCGATCCTGGCGACTAAATCCGGGTTGGGTGACAGAACCAACGGTGGAGCAAATGGTAACAAATCAAGTTGCCGCCTTCTGGCCTGTTAATGAGGATGCTTCCACCCCACAGGTGGTGTGGGATTCCTTTAAAGCGGTCATTAGGGGGGAATATATGTCTGTGATTAAGGCAGCCAGACAGTCGCAAAATAATGAGACCTCTGAGCTTCAGGGAGTGGAGATTGCCTGCGCTACTGTACACGCGGCCACTCCTACGCCTGAGACTCTGCAGGACCTCCGACAAGTGAGGAGAGATGTAAACCTCCATTTCTGCAATTTGACGCAATGCATGTCTCGGAAAGACCGAGACTCTATTTGATGTGGGTGACAATGGAAAGCTGCTTACAGAAGATGAATACACCCCGATGGTGGTGCCATGTGTATATGATAAAGATGGTAAGCTTAAAACTTCAAAAGACGATGTAATGCAGGTTTTTGTAGAATTTTATAGATCTTTGTATGCATCCATTCCTACTTATGATGGTGAAGCTCTAACCTCCATTTTGGAAGGACTAGATCTGCCTGCCCTGACAGATGAGGCCAGGCAGATGCTTGATGCTCCTTTTACGGAGGAGGAACTTCAGGTGGCTGTGGGTTCCTTTCCGCAAGGTAAATCTCTGGGCCTGGATGGGCTTCTTGTGGAGTGGTACCAAATCTACAAGGAGCAGTTTACACAGCGTTTACTTAAATTATACAATTCATGTTTAAGTTCCAAATCTCTTCCTCCTTCTTTCTATGAAGCTAATGTTGTATTGTTAGCAAAGCCAGGGAAAGATCCATTTAGATGTGCTATATACCGACCCATTGCTCTTTTGAATATGTATCGAAAAATCCTCACCAAGATGCTTGCCTCTAGACTGACAAAGGTTCTCCAATACTTTGTCTCACCAGATCAAACGGGTTTTATGCCGCTCAAAGCTGCAGACATTAATCTGAGACGAGTGTTTACTCACATTGCCATGGCCCCTGGTCCACCTGAGGAGCGGGCGTTAGTTTTTCTAGATTTAGAAAAGGCTTTTGACTTGGTGGACTGGGGGTACATGCATGCTGTGTTACAGCACATGGTGTTTGGTAACAATTTCCTGGTCTGGGTTGGGATTTTATATGAACGTCCAACTGCAGCAATCAAACTGAATGGGGGTTTATCTGAGGCCTTTCCTGTGTGTCGGGGGACTAGACAAGGGTTTCCTCTTTCACGCAGGCTTTTTGCCCTCATGATGGAACCAGTCGCTCGGGCCTTACGTAGATCAGGCGCATCCAGGTAGGATCATTGTTTGAAAAAAAAGGCTCTTTGTGCTGACGACGTAGCTCTATTCCTGCAAGAACCAATCACCTCAGTCCCGCAGGCCTTTGCCATCCTGGATCGTTTTGCCACATTCTGGGAGTCAACTGGAATAAATCCGCGATTCTCTATTTGGGTAAGTCAGCAGATCTCAGGTCTTCTGCCTCCATCCCCTTGCAGGTTGTGACAGAAGTTAAATACTTGGGACTGGAGTTGAGCGAACTCGGAGTGTAAAGTTCGAGTACGTACCGGACTTTAGGGTGTCTGTGTCCCGAACCCGGACATTTGAGAAAAAGTCCGGGTTCAGGTCCGGGTTCGGTATGTTTTCGCGCCTTTTGAATAGCTGCAGAGCAGCCAATCAACAAGCATTTCACTCGTTTGCCCCTAGAAGCCATCACAGCCATTCCTACTAATGGCATGGCTGTGATTGGCCAGTACATTATGTGATCCAGCCTCGATATCAGCTAGTGTAGGGAGAGGATGCTGCCGCCTCTGTGAGGGATAGATTACTGTTATAAAATCATCTCATACTGGTATAGGGAGAGATTCCTGCCGCCGCTGTGAGGGATAGATTAGCGTTATAAAATCATCTCATACTGGTATAGGGAGAGGTTCCTGCAGCCACTGTCAGGGACAGATTAGCGTTCTTAAATCATCTCATGCTGGTGTAGGGAGAGGTTCCTGCTGATGCTGTGTGGGACAGATTAGCGTTCTAAAATCATCTCATACTGGTATAGGGAGAGGTTCCTGCTGCTGGTGTGAGACACAGATTACCGTTATAAAATAATCTCATACTGGTATAGGGAGAGGTCCCTGCTGCTGGTGTGAGGGACAGATTACCGTTATAAAATCATCTCATACTGGTATAGGGAGAGGTTCCTGCTGCTGCTGTGAGGGACAGATTATCGTTCTAAAATCATCTCATACTGGAGTAGGGAGAGGTTCCTGGCCGTGCTGTGAGGGACAGATTATCATTCTAAAATCATCTCATACTGGTATAGGGAGAGGTTCCTGCTGCTGGTTTGAGGGACAGATTATTGTTCTAAAATCATCTCATACTGGAGTAGGGAGAGGTTCCTGGCGTTGCTGTAAGGGACAGATTATTGTTCTAAAATCATCTCCTACTGGAGTAGGGATAGGTTCCTGGTGCTGCTTTAAGGGACAGATTATCGTTCTAAAATCATCTCATACTGGATAGGGAGAGGTTCCTGGTGCTGCTTTGAGGGACAGATTATCGTTCTAAAATCATCTCATACTGGTATAGGGAGAGGTTCCTGCTGCTGGTGTGAGGGACAGATTATCGTTCTAAAATCATCTCATACTGGAGTAGGGAGAGGTTCCTGGTGGTGCTGTGAGGGACAGGTTAGCGTTCTAAAATCATCTTATACTGGTATAGGGAGAGGTTCCTACTGCTGGTGTGAGGGACAGATTACCGTTATGAAATCATCTCATACTGGTATAGTGAGAGGTTCCTGCTGCTGGTGTGAGGGACAGATTATCGTTCTAAAATCATCTCATACTGATATAGGGAGAGGTTCCTGGTGCTGCTGTGAGGGACAGATTATCGTTCTAAAATCGTCTCATACTGGTGTAGGGAGAGGTTTCTGCAGCTGGTGTGAGCGGTGCATTTCTTGCACAAAAATAAAAAGTGTGTCTACATTGCTGGTTTAAAAAAAAAAGAATAATAATTTATTATTCTTTTTTAATTATTATTAATAAATAGTGCTACATAGTACATTTGCACCTTGCTGTGCATTTCTTGCACGAAATTAAAAAGTGCGTTTACATTGCTGGTTTAACAAATAATTCAAATTTGTGCTAAATAGTACATTTGCGTCCAGAATGAGGAGAGCATCAAATAAGGGACGTGGTCATGGTCGTGGTGTTGCTGGTGCTGCTGGTGTTGGTGGTGTTGGTGAAGCTCCTGTTGCAAATAGAGGACGTGGTCGATCTGTGCCAGCTACACTCACAAGTGCAACACCGTCCTTAGGTGCCAGTAGCCGACAGAACCTTCAACGTTATATGGTAGGCCCGAATGACAGTTCCTTCACATTGTCTCCCACCCGGTCCCTTGCTGAAAGCTCAGAGTTGGCACCTGAACCCCATGGCCATCTGTCTTTCACCTCAGCCCCTTGTAAATCAGCCAAGCAGTCTGAGCCCCAAGTCATGCAGCAGTCTCTTATGCTTTTTGATGACTCTGCTGGTGTGCTTTCCGTGGGCCATCCACATAGCCCTGCCCCAGAAGTGGAAGACATTGAGTGCACCGATGCCCAACCACTTCTGGTTCAGGATGAGGACATGGAAACACCACCGCAGCACGTCTCTGATGATGACAAAACACAGGTGCCAACTGCTACGGCTTTCCACAGTGTGCAGACTGACAAGGAGGGCAGTGGTGAAGAGTGGGTGGAAGATGATGTGGAGGATGATGAGGTCCTAGACCCCACATGGAATGAAGGTCATGCGAGTGAGGTGTGCAGTTTGGAGGAAGAGGTGGTGGTTGCACAGAGGCACCAGCACAGCAAAAGAGGAATCAGGTTGCAAAAGCGGAGCGACCGTCCCCTAGACAGTACGCCTGCTACTACCCACTGCACCCAGGGACCTAGCACACCAAATGCAGCTCAAAGGAGTTCCCCGGCGAGCAGTTCTTCTGCTGACGACAAGACACGAGGGGTTTGCACACTGTGCAATCAGAGCTTGAAGCAAAGCATAAATGTTCTAAACCTGAGCACAACCTGCACGACCAGGCATCCACATGCAAAGCTCGAGCTGCAGTGGAATAAGCACCTCAAAAAAGAAAGGTCTCGGCCTCCTCCTGTTTCCTCTTCTGCTGCTGCCTCGGCCTCTTCCTCCACCTCTACAGTGCCAGTGTCACCTGCCACCCAGCAAACAGACGATGTGACAGCAACGCCACCGTCTCCGCCACCGTCCCCAAGCATTTCCACTCCATGGTCCCATGGAAGCTTACAGCTGTCCATCTCCCAAACACTGGAGAGGAAGAGGAAGTACCCCCCTACCCACCCGCGATCCTTGGACCTGAATGCCAGCATTTCAAAATTCCTGGCCTTTGAAATGCTCTCATTCCGTTTGGTGGACATGGACAGTTTTAAAAACCTGATGGCGGTGGCTGTCCCACAGTACGTGGTTCCCAGATGCCACTACTTTTCCAGGTGAGCCATCCCTTCCCTGCACAAACAAGTCGGGGAGAATATCAAGTGTGCACTGCACAACACCATCTGTGGCAAGGTCCACATAACCACTGATACGTGGACCAGTAAGCACGGGCAGGGATGCTATATATCACTAACTGCACACTGGGGGAATGTAGTGGAGGGTGGGCCTGAGGCGGATAGCAGTTTGACGCATATCCTTCCGCCACCGAGGATTGCAGGCCATTTCTCTTTGCCTCCTGTTGCCTCCTCCTCCTACTGCGCTTCCTCCTCCTCCTCTACCACCTCCTCATCCACTCAGCGTAACACCTTCACCACCAACTTCAGCACATCCAGGGGGAAACGACAGCAGGCTGTTTTAAAACTGATATGTTTGGGGGATAAACCCCACACTGGGCAGCAGCTGTGGACGGGCATTAAATAACAGACCGATGAGTGGTTGTTGCCACTAAGCCTCAAGCCCGGCATGGTGGTGTGCGATAATGGGCGAAATCACGTAGCAGCTCTGGGCTTAGCCGGTTTGACGCACATCCCTTGCCTGGCGCATGTGCTGAATTTGGTGGTGCAGAGATTTCTAAAAAAACTACCCAGATATGTCAGAGCTGCTGCAGAAAGTGCAGGCCGTCTGTGCGTGCTTTCGGCGTTCTCACCCTGCTGCTGCTCGCCTGTCTGCGCTGCAGCGGAACTTCGGCCTTCCCTCTCACCGCCTCCTATGCGATGTTCCCACAAGGTGGAACTCCACCTTGCACATGCTGGAGAGACTGTGCGAGCAGCAGCAGGCAATAGTGGAGTTTCAGCTACAGTCGCTCGGCGGAACAGCACCACTTCACCACCAACGAGCGGGCCTCCATGCGAGACCTGTGTACCATATTGCAGTGTTTCGAGTACTCCACCAACATGGCCAGTGCCAATGACGCTGTTCTCAGCGTTACTATCCCACTTCTATGTCTCCTTGAAAAAACACTTCGGGCGATGATGGAAGAGGATGTGGCACAGGAGGAGAATGAAGAGGGGTCATTTCCACGGTTATCAGACCAGTCATTCACAAGTGGCTCGGAGGGTGGGTTCCTGCACCAGCATAGGCCTGGTAAAACATTTTCAAGCCTGGGCACAGTTCTGGAGGATGAGGAGGACGAGGATGATGAGGAAGAGGAGGAGGAACTGTGTTCACAGCAGGGTGGCACCCAACGCAGCTCGTGGGCATTACTGGAGCATGACTGGGGGGATACGAGGGACACAGATGATACACCTCCCACAGAGGACAGCTTGTCTTTGCCTCTGGGCAGCCTGGCACATATGAGCGACTACATGTTGCAGGCAACGTCTTAGCAGGAGGCAGCATTTCAGCAACATGGTGGAACAGTATGTGTGCACACGCCTACACGTACTGACTGATGGGTCTGCCCCATTCAACTTCTGGGTCTCCAAATTGGCCACATAGCCTGAGCTTGCCCTTTATGCCTTGGAGGTGCTGGCCTGCCCTGCATCCAGTGTATTGTCTTAACGTGTGTTTAGCACGGCAGTGGGCGTTATCACAGACAATCACAGCCGCCTGTCCACAGCCAACGTGGACAAGCTAACGTTTATTAAAATGAACCAGGCATGGGTCCCACAAGACTTGTCTGTACCTTGTGCAGAATAGCCATTTATACCGGCCTCACACAGCTATTGGTATACTTTTTTTGTTCTTAATATGTCTCAATATTTTGGGGTCTACCCCAATTAGAAAAAAAAACAAACAAACAAAAAACAGTGTTGGCTACCTCCTCCTCCTCCACCGCCGTTTCCACCACCTACACCGCCGCAGTCATGGCCTCCTCAACCACCTACTCCACATCCACCTCCTCCAATTTTCTTTTTTTTTATGTGATTTTAAGTTATTTCCCTATCCACATTTGTTTGCAGGGCACTTGTCCTACTCTTACCCCCATTTTGCTTCCTTTTGCAGCCCTCTAGCCCTTTCCAGGACTTTTTTTGAGCCATTTTTGTGCCCAAAAGTTCGGGTCACCATTGACTTCAATGGGGTTTGGGGTTCGGGGTCCGGGGTCAAGTTGGGGGCTGAACTCGAACTTTTTTGTGAAGTTCGGCCAAACCCACCAAACCTGAACATCCAGGTATCCGCTCAACTCTAGTTATTTCCCCATCAATATCTGACTTTATTCATCTGAATGTAACCCCAGTTATGAACATCTTTAAATGGCAAATCAGTGCTTGGAAAAATCTACCGCTTTCCTTGATCGGGAGAGTAAACCTGATCAAAATGAAATTATTGCCACTTTTCTTATATATATTAAGGAACTCGCCTGTGTGGATCCCTAAATATGTTTTCAAAACCATTCATGGGTTGATGTCAGAGTTCATATGGCAGGGTCGAGTGGCTAGGCTAAATGTTGACATATTACAGCAGCCCTGGAAGGAGGGTGGGTTGGCAGCCCCGAACTTTTACAAATATTGGCAATTGGTCATGGCAAAAAGATAGCTCACCAGACCGTATTATGATGCTGCTGTTGCCCTGGAGGCGCCAGTGGTGGATTCCTATGAAGCTCTGGCCGCCTTAGTATACTGGGGGCCAAAGTCACCATACAACCTAATAACTCCTATGAAATCAGGAACTTAAACTTGGGTGGTGACTCAGGGGAGGGTATTTGGAGGCCCCTTCCCTTTCTCCCCGCACTCCCCGCTATGGAGAAATCCATCTCTTCCCCACTGTTTTAGTATGGAGGATGCATATGTATGGACCAAGTTCGGGGTCAATAAACTAGGGGGCATTTCCATAATTGGTCAAGTAAAATATTTTGACGAACTGAAATCATTATATAAATTACCCAATTTTTTAGGTACATTCAATTGAGGCATGCATTTCAGTCGCAGTTCGGGAAGTCTCTGCTGCGGGATGAAGATTTGGTTAAGCCTTTGTCCACCATTTACAATTTTTTTTCGATTGGGGATTGGGGGGATATGTGGGATGCACCTTTTACCAGATTGATTTCAGCCCACGACTAGCTCTTACATTATAAATTCCTACATCGCATATCTATGACTCTGGCAAAGATTGCTCGGATTTTCGGCTCCCTCAGTGAAGCATTGTTTGCTTGGGCTGGTGGATGATCTGGCCCCCAGCATGGCCATAAGAACCCTTCTCACTATTTTATTCTTTCAGGCCAGGAAGCGAATAATCATGTCTTGGAAGAATCCCCCCATGGAGTCCAGGAAGGCGTTAGTTAATAAAACTCTTCCATTTTACAAGGCTGACTATCTAAATGGGGAAGCCCTTCTCAAGTTTGATAAGGTTTGGGGAGGGTGGATGGCCTCTCCCCTCACAGTAACAGACTAACTCCCCCACATATAGGGTGAGTGAGATTTTGATACGGTCCATAAAGATAGATAGGTAATTTCTCTTGAAGAGCAATGGGAAATTATGCACAATCAGAGTTGATGGTTTAACGAAGTGTATGCAGAGTAACAGAAAGATTAGTTGAGGAGTAACTTTGGGTTCATGAAATGGGCTACATGGGCTAATATATCCTGAGGGTTTAATGTGATATGAACTGCTTCCCCCCCTTCTTCCCTTTTATTTTTGGGGCTAATTGTTATACTGTTGGAGGACGACGCACTGGATTGCAGTGTGCGGACTTATCTGTTTGCTGTTGTCAGTTTATACTACTTATTCTGACTCCTAACTGTTGTAATGGCGACTTATCCCTTGTTGAGACCTCTATGCCTGGCCTGTATAAGCAGATATGATCACCGCAGACAGTTCTTATCAGATAGTGACTCACCAATTACCAATTTCTTCCATGAGCGTTTATTCATTGGAATAGCAGGTACAGCATACAACAAATGTGACAGATGGTCGAAAGATGGTAACTGCAGGTCAAAACATAGTAATGTGTCCTAGGATGCGAGTAGATTGAGTGAGGCCTTCTAGCGTGTGGCCATATTCTTTACCTCATGAGAGAGAGGACACAGGAAGAGGAAATAGAATAGCAGAGTGCACCCGGAACAGGAAGTTACAGAGTAGAGTGAACTAGGAAGAGGAAATAGCTCACAGAGGATGGGAGGTACACACTTAGAAAATACAATAGAAAGGTGTAATATCCAAAAGAACCACAAGATGGCATTGTAATAACCAACTATAAAAACATTACTATAGCTGCATATTTATGTTACATGCAAATCATGTGACAGAACACTACTTGTAGAACAATAAAAATTATTTTGCATAAAAAAAAAAAGTATACGTTATTCTCATGTTAAGATGATATGTTAAGTACTAAATGACTTAGTGGTCATTACGTTTGTTATAAACTCATTATTATGACCAAAGTTTGCCTTAGTGGTGCGGCGGGTGTACCCCCCCCACCGAACATATAATGTTGGATGGCTGTAAGGCCTATTGGGTGCTTGGCCTCTCTTTGGAAAACAACCAAACATGTGTTGCAACGTGGGTCTCATCATAGTGGACCACTCCAGTGCAGTCCCTGACACTCCTTGATGGGCTCCCATGGATTCCTGCCTTAACATTTCACCCTTCAAATATGCTATCATTGTTAACTGTTTGTTTACAGTTTATGATGTCTGAACCATATTGCACTTTTTCTTGTATTAAACTGTTAATGTTAATTCTGTTATTTTGAAAACTGAATAAAAAGATTTACACAAAAACTCAGATTGCAATGCTCATTGATGCTTGTGCATATTGACAGATCGTACCCTTTACATTTATCCCTGCTTTTGTTTTTCTTTAGTAAATCAGCCTCTAGTGCTTTGATAATATAGGTGGATGCTGATGGAACATTTTAGTGAATAACACTAAATTAGTGATATAAAATGCTGCACCTAAAACCACCACCATTTATTATTTAGTGCCATTTATGACAATTTTTTAAGCCATTTTATGGGATTCAGCACCAAGGTTGTAATAAACTGGATGTGATACAGTTGTTTGACATACATCTGTGCAGTGTCTTTTGTAGTGCTGGAGTAATATTTGTGAATAATCACATTTTTCGCTGGCTGATCCTTAATTGGCAGACATGTTTAACATAGCCTTTCATTTTGCAAAAGTGTCATTTAGTATCCTGCAAGGGCTAGCCAACACCGCCTAAACAAGGTTCCTATGCAGATGCTGGTAATGCAGAATCTTTATTTAGAAAATGAAGTGTTTCTATTTTCAGCACAACAAACAGTGTGCACCTTCTGGTCAGAAGCAGAAGTATTGGGTTATAATAGTGGTGGGCATGGCAATTGTGCTTAAAGTGGGAGTAAACCTATTGATTTAACGGTTTCAGAAAACAGTTACATTCCTGGCATGCTGGAATTGCTACCTGTCACATTGATTGTACTGTCAACCAAATTGTCAAACCAGCCAGTGGTTGGTGTCATATCTGATCACATGTGCAGCATCATGGCAGTTGAAGATCAAATAGAGGTCAAGATGGCAGCTTCCTTGGCTGAAAATTATAGGAGGGGTTACCTCCACTTTAATTACTGGGAGAGACTTAAAGGATAGGCCCAGAGACAATAGTGACACTAGATAACAAACAAACGGGCAATTGTGACATTGTGAGAGCGACTAATGAGTAATAATGGCAATTTGCAGCAATGATGATAACAGAGACAGGAGTGACAACAAGAATTACAGGCTCTATACTCCAGTCCTGCTGCCTCCTCTCCTTTGTGGAGTTACTGGTTCCAGTACAAATGTTAGAATGTGTAGTTCCACAGTACAACTACATGTCCCAGCCCATGCAGGGCCATGTTTACCATCACAGGGACGCAGAGGTGTTGCATGTATCCCTGTGCCAGCAGTGGGACTGGCAGCATAGGGATGCATGCAACACCTGTGCACAGGGCCGGTGCAAGGGTTTTTGACACCCTAGACGAAACCCCCTTTGCCCTACTCATATATACAGTGGAGGTGGCGGGGTGGAGATTTTTGCGGCGCCTCGTCACCTATTCCTTCAGCCGTGGTCTGCAGGTCTGCACCTGCGCCTCTGGACCCGGCCTGAAGACAAACTGTGGTGGCACACCAGCCATGGTCTGCAGGTACTGTATATGGACAGACTAGGGTAGTATATGGACAGGCTAGGGTAGTATATGGACAGGCTAGGGTAGTATGTGGACAGGCTAGGACAATATATAGACAGGCTAGGACAGTATATAGACAGGCTAGGGTAGTATACAGACAGGCTAGGGTAGCATACGGACAGGCTAGGGTATTATATGGACAGGCTAGTGTAGTATATAGACAGGCTAGGACAGTATATAGACAGGCTAGGGTAGTATATGAACAGGCTAGGGTAGTATATAGACAGGCTAGGGTCGTATATGGACAGGCTAGGACAGTATATAGACAGGCTAGGGAAGTATATGGACAAGCTAGGACAGTATATAGACAGGCTAGGGTAGTATATAGACAGGCTAGGGTAGTATACAGACAGGCTAGGGTAGTATACAGACAGGCTAGGGTAGTATACAGACGGGCTAGGGTAGTATACGGATGGGCTAGAGTAGTATAGGAGCAGGCTAGGGTAGTATATAGATGGGCTAGGGTAGTATACGGACAGGCTAGGATAGTATATGGATGGGCTAGGGTAGTATATATATATGGGCTAGGGTAGTATAGGAGTGGGCTAGGGTAGTATAAAGACAGGCTAGGTTAGTATAGGAATGGGCTAGGGTAGTATACAAACAAGCTAGGGTAGTATATAGACAGGCTAGGGTAGTATATGGACGGGCTAGGGTAGTATATGGACAGGCTAGGGTAGTATACAGACAAGCTAGGGTAGTATATAGACAGGCTAGGGTAGTATATGGACAGGCTAGGGTAGTATATAGACAGGCTATGGTAGTATGTAGACCGGCTAGGACAGAATATAGACAGCCTAGGGTAGTATATGAACAGGCTAGGGTAGTATACAGAAAGGCTAGGGTAGTATACAGTCCCTGACAAAAGTTTTGTCGCTTATCTATTTTGTAGAAACACCTGCTATTAACCTGACTTTTAATTAATCAATTGGTGTTAGAAATAGCTCATATGAAAAGCTAAAACCCTCCCAAATCATGTTTAATGCACTGAAATAAATCAGTTTCACTGAAAAAAGATTTATCATTTAATCAAGACAGAAAGGTCAAATTTTGGCAAGACAAAAGTTTTGTCGCCTATACGGAAATTGAACAAATTTACTGCAAATACATAAATATGTCAGCAAATGAAGTAGTGGTGCCGTGAGATCCAAATTTAATATCTTGTATGGCTTCTATGAGCTTGAAGGACTGCATCCATGCGATTTGGCAAGGATTCATACAATTTATTGATGAAGTCATCAGGAATAGCAAAGAAAACAGTCTTGCATGCCTCCCAGAGTTCATCAATATTCTTTGGTTTTGTCTTCCATGCTTCCTCTTTAATCCTACCCCACATATGCTCAATTATGTTCATGTCTGGTGATTGGGCTGGCCAATCCTGGAGCATCTTGATCTTCTTCGCCTTGAGGAACTTTGATGTGGAGATGGAAGTATGCAATGGAGCACCATCCTGCTGCAGAATTTGGTCTCTTTTATGGTTGGGAATATAAGAGGTAGCTAAGATTTCTTGGTATTTTAGACTATTGATGTTGCCTTCCACCCTGCAGATCTCTCGCACACTGGATGTAACCCCAGACCATGATTTTTCTGCCACCAAACTTTACTGTTTTCTGGGTGAATCTCGGATCCATGCGGGCT
This sequence comes from Glandirana rugosa, assembly GCA_018402905.1. Classification (NCBI taxonomy): domain Eukaryota; kingdom Metazoa; phylum Chordata; class Amphibia; order Anura; family Ranidae; genus Glandirana; species Glandirana rugosa. The sequence continues at coordinate 121,902 of BLSH010100279.1, read as the reverse complement.
CCAGTAGGTCTCCTACAATATTTTCAGCGACTGTGGTGTAATTCAACAGAAGATTCATCTGCAAAATCTACCTTCTGCCACTTTTCCCGCATCCATCCTTTTAGCAGGCAAATGCCACACAGTTTTTCAATTGTCTTTTATTTAGTGCTGGCTTCTGGGCACTGATTTGATCATGGAGGCCATTTCGAGACAGAATCCAACAAACTGTTCTGGTTGACACAGGGGCTTCAGGTGACCAGGTCTCGTGGAGCTCTGCTGCAGTGGAAAATGGGCTGGCCTTGGATTTTCGAGCCAACAAACGGTCCTCTCGAGCAGTTGTCTTGCGGGGTCTACCTGACCCGGGCTTGTCAAAAACGTCTCCAGCCTCTTCAAATCTTTTTTTAATCCTCTGTACTTGACGCTGAGACACATTGAAGGTGTCTGCCACATCAGCAGTGGATCTGGTCTTCAGCCTCTTGATAATCAAAACTTTAGTCTCAGGGTGAATCTTAGGCATGTTTGCAGAGGTCTAGTTGCAGTTGATGTGAAGGTCTAGTGTACTGGGGTTCTTTTTATACACACCTGAGACCTAATTGATCCATTATTAGTCACAGGTGAAGCTCATATGACAAGGCGACAACACTTATGTCTTTGCAAAAATTGACTCAATGGGCTTTACCAAGCTGTGAATATTAGAATACTTTTTGACAGTTTCGTTTTGCACTGAAACATTATTACAAAAGCTGTTGGGATTAATAGGAGCCATTTCTTGTAAAAAAAATCTTGATTAGAAATATTTTTCAGTGGCACTTCAGGTCAATTTGTACACAAGCGACAAGACTTTTGTCAGGGACTGTATAGACAGGCTAGGGTAGTATATACATGGGCTGGGATAGTATATGGATGGGCTAGGGTAGTATACGGATGGACTAGGGTAGTATAGGAGTGGGCTAGGGTAGTATAGTAGCGGGCTAGGGTAGTATATAGATGGGCTAGGGTAGTATAGCAGCGGTCTAAGGTAGTATACAGACAGGCTAGGGCAGTATACGGACAGGCTAGGATAGTATATGGACAGGCATGGGTAGCATATGGATGGGCAAGGGTAGTATAGGAGCTGGATAGGGTAGTATACAGACAAGCTAGGGTAGTATAGGAACGGGCTAGGGTAGTATATAAACAGGATAGGTGTCAACTACCCGATCCAAAGCCAAGTGCAGAAATAGGCCCCCCTTGCGGCTGAGTGCGCTATACCCCTGAGAGTGAGAGAGAGGGTATGCCGCACAAAGAAGCACAGGTCACTGGCAGGAACTGGATAGCCCAGTGGGTGCAAAAGGTGAAGGCTGAGACCAGGGACCAATGCACAGGAACGCAAGCTGGATAAGGCAAGGCTGGTGTATGGCAGCAGCAGGAAAGGCCTGGCTGAGGGTCACAATAGCAGGGAGGTACAGCAGGTAGCTGAGAGTCTGTGGGGTCATTGGAACAGGTGTAATAGGACCAGCAGGTTCTGATGGCAACTCTTTAAACGTAAGCTGAATGTCCAGCATAGGCAATCCAGCCCAGAAGAGAGCGCTGAGCAGGCTGGGGCATGGGCGTCCGCAGAAGTTTTTTCAGGGGGGGCATCATTTTATGGTCACCCATGCTCTGCCCCTTTTTGACAATGTCATTATCACATTATCGTGATCAGAGACCGCAGTCATTGTACAGGAAACGGTCAGAGACTGCAGACATGGTACAGGAGACGGTCAGAGACTGCAGACATTGTACAGAAGACGGTCAGAGACTGCAGACATGGTACAGGAGACGGTCAGAGACTGCAGAAATTGTACAGAAGACGGTCAGAGACTGCAGACATAGTACAGGACATGGTCAGAGACTACAGACATGATACAAGAGACGGTCAGAGACTGCAGACATGGTACAAGAGATGGTCAGACACTGCAGACATGATACAAGAGATGGTCAGAGACTGCAGACATAGTACAGGAGACATCAGAGACTGCAGACATGATACAGGAGATGGTCAGAGACTGCGGACATGGTACAGGAGATGGTCAGAGACTGCAGACATGATACAGGAGACGGTCAGAGACTGCGGACATGGTACAGGAGACGGTCAGAGACTGCAGACATGGTACAGGAGACGGTCAGAGACTGCAGACATGGTACAGGACACGGTCAGAGACTGCAGACATAGAACAGGAGACGGTCAGAGACTGCGGACATACTACAGGAGACGGTTAGAGACTGCGGACATAGCACAAGAGATAATCAGAAACTGCATACATAGCCCAAGAGACTGTCAGAAACCGCATACATGGCTCAAGAGGATAAGGACCTAGTGGGGAACCCCAGATTCCAGGGGGGGCAACCGTCCCCCCTTGCCCCTACCTGCGGACGCCCATGGGGGGGGTCAAACACTGTAGTGACAGGTGAGAGCACAGTCCATGTAACAAGCCAGGTTCAAACACAGTAAATCACACAGGAGCAAGTCCAAGGAGGTTAGCCGGGGTCTGACGCTGTGAATCAGGCAGAGGAAAATCTGTGTGCAGGCAGAGGATCAAACACAGTAGTTCAGGCAGAGACAGAGTTCATGTGGCTAGCCGGGGTCATACACAGTAGATCAAGCAGGAGCAAAGTCCGTAAGGCAAGCCAGGGTCATACACAGTAGATCAATCAGAGGTAAAGTTCTTTCAGCAAGCCAAGGGTCAAACACCGGTAAGCAGGCAGATGGATGGTCAGAGGAACAAGTCGGGTCGTAGATTAGTGATCGCAGATTCGCGCCACCGCACATATGTGCGTGCCGATTCCCATCATTCGATCGTGGATTCGCTCGACCACGCATGCACTCCGGGATGTGGCCATGGTGTCCATTGTGATCCCTAGCAGGATCGTCATCTCTACAGCCATTTCCCTGACACTAGGGTAATATATGGACAGGCTAGAGTAGTATATGGATGGGCTAGGTTAGTATACAGACCGGCTATGGTAGTATAGGAGCGGGCTAGGGTAGTATATAGATAGGCTAAGGCAATATAGGAGCAGGCTAAGGTAGTATACAGACAGGCTAGGGTAGTATATGGACCGGCTAGCATAGTATATGGATGGGCTATGGTAGTATACGGACGGCGAGGGTAGTATATAAATGGGCTAAGGTAGTATATAGATGGGCTAGGGTAGTATACAGACAGTCTAGGGTAGTATAAGAGTGGGCTAGGTTAGTATACAGACAGGCTAGGGTAGTATATGGATGGGCTAGGGTAGTATATTGATGGGCTAGGGTAGTATAGGAGCAGGCTAAGTTAGTATACGGACAGGCTAGGGTAGTATATGGACAGTCTAGGGTAGTAAATGGATGGGCAAGGGTAGTATAGGAGCAGGCTAGGGGAGTATACAGACAGGCTCTCTGGCTGCACGGATCACGCATGCATGCACTTGGGGCTATGGATTCAAATTGTTGGAGTACAGATAAGAAACAGTAGCCCACTGTCACCTTTCAACTATCTCCTGTATACTGTGGGACTCGCTCTATGGTTCCAGTTTGTCCACGTGTCCCCATGCCCTCAGCTCTCGTGGCGGACATCCAGACGGTCCAGGCCCTTTTTGTTGCGCATTATGACATCAACATAGCATCCGCCCCTGAAGAGTGGGTATTACCCAACGAAACGTGTCGGATTTACTCAGATACTTCCTGTCTACGCTAATGAACCTATGTGTCTTTTTATATGGTTTTATTCCAATTTGATATAGTATCCAGTTTTTGGCTCGATGATAGGTGGATATTCCCTACCCTATACCATTCGGAGTGCTATGATGTATATATGCTTATGTGTTTGATGGCATGTCTTTGTTCATGTGCAATACTATATGTATATGCTTTGTGATCCACTATGGTCTCCATGACTTTTGCAAAGGAGTAAATACATTTTTCCTCTAATCACATTCCTCATTCAAAGTCCCAAATCCCCCCCTCCCCCTTTTTTCATATATATAGGGATGGAGACACATGTTCCCTTGCATCCAACTCAAAGTCCCAAATTGCTCCTATTTTGGCTAGGGTAGTATATGGACAAGCTAGGGTAGTATATGGATGGGCTAGGGTAGTATATAGATGGGCTAGGATAGTATAGAAGTGGACTAAGGTATTATTTAGATGGGCTAGGGTAGTATATAGATGATTTAGGGTAGTATAGGAGTGGGCTAGGGTAGTATACAGACAGGCTAGGGTAGTATAGGAGTGGGCTAGGGTAGTATATGGATGGGCTAGGGTAGTATACGGATGGGCTAGGATAGTATATAGATGGGCTAGGCTAGTATAGGAGTGGGCTAGAGTACTATACACACAGGCTAGGGTAGTATAGCAGCGGGTTAGGGAAGTATACAGACAGTCTAGGGTAGTATATGAGTGGGCTAGGGTAGTATACAGGCAGGCTAGGGTAGTATATGGACTGGGTAGGGTAGTATATGGATGAGCTAGGGTAGTATATGGATGGGCTGGGCTAGTATAGGAGCACCCTAGGGTAGTATACAGACAGGCTAGGGTAGTATATGGACAGGCTAGGGTAGCATATGGATAGGCTAGGGTAGTATAGGACCGGGCTAGGGTAGTATACAGACAGGCTAGGGTAGTATATAGACAGGCTAGGGTAGTATATGGACAGGCTAGGGTAGTATATGGAAGGGCTAGGGTAGTATACGGATGGGCTAGGGTAGTATATGGATGGGCTAGGGTAGTATATTGATGGGCTAGGCTAGTATAGGAGTGGGCTAGGGTAGTACACAGACAGGCTAGGGTAGTATATTAACAGGCTAGGGTAGTATATGGATGGGCTAGGGTAGTATAGGAGCAGGCTAGGGTAGTATATGAGTGGGCTAGGGTAGTATACAGACAGGCTAGGGTATTATATGGACTCGGTAGGGTAATATATGGATGAGCTAGGGTAGTATATGGACAGGCTAGGGTAGTATATGGACGGGCTAGGGTACTATATGGATGGGCTAGGGTAGTATAGTCGGGCAGTCCGGGACAGACACAGAGCGGACTGCTACTTCCAAGTACCGGAGGAAGAGCCCGGTCTGGCTGGTCAGGCTGTGTGCTGGGGCTCAGGATTCGTATCCGGGATCTGATGGGATCGGTGCTGGGATTATCAGACAGACATACCAGCCCGCGGAATCATGCTGTACCGGCGATGAGGAGGATGGAGCCTGCTGAAGCCTTGTGGTGTAGGTCAGGACAGAGCGGAGGGGCCCAGGAGGCCCCTAGGAAGCTCAGGAGGAGCGTGAACAGCAGCCCCAGTTCCAGCTTTGCAACTGATCTACCAGGCTTCCAGGCCCACGAACAAGCCAGCAGGACCTGCGGGATCTCCGTGAGAGTCACCAATCAGGACCTGGGTAGTATATGGGTGGGCTAGGGTAGTATAGGAGTGGGCTATGGTAGTATACAGACAGGCTAGGGTAGTATAGGAGTGGGCTAGGGTAGTATACGGATGGGCTAGGGTAGCATATGGATGGGCTAGGGTAGTATATGGATGGGCTAGGGTAGTATATAAATGGGCTAGAGTAGTATACACACAGGCTAGGGTAGTATATTAACAGGCTAGGGTAGTATATGGATGGGCTAGGGTAGTATAGGAGCGGGCTAGGGTAGTATACAGACAGTCTAGGTTAGTATATGGGTGGGCTAGTGTAGTATATGGACTGGGTAGGGTAGTATATGGATGAGCTAGGGTAGTATATGGATGGGCTAGGGTAGTATAGGAGCACCCTAGGGTAGTATACAGACAGGCTAGGGTAGTATACTGACAGGATAGGGTAGCATGTGCACGGGCTAGGGTAGTATATGGATAGGCTAGGGTAGTATACGGATGGGCTAGGGTAGTATAGGAATGGGCTAGGGTAGTATACAGACAGGCTAGGGTAGTATATGGACGGGCTAGGGTAGTATATGGACGGGCTAGGGTAGTATATGGATGGGCTAGGGTAGTATACGGATGGGCTAGGGTAGTATATAGATGGGCTAGGCTAGTATAGGAGTGGGCTAGGGTAGTGTACAGACAGGCTAGGTTAGTATACAGACAGGCTAGGGTAGTATATGAGCGGGCTAGAGTACTATACATTCAGGCTAGGGTAGTATATGGACTGGTTAAGGTAGTATATGCATGAGCTAGGGTAGTATATGGACAGGCTAGGGTAGTATATGGATGAGCTAGGGTAGTATATGGATGGGCTAGGGTAGTATAGTCGGGCAGTCCAGGACAGACACAGAGTGGACTGCTACTTCCAAGTACCAGAGGAAGAGCCTGGTCTAGCCAGTCAGGCTGTGTGCTGGGGCTCAGGATTCGTAGCCGGGATCTGATGGGATCGGTGCTGGGATTATCAGACAGCCCTACCAGCCCGCGGAATCACGCTGTACCAGTGATGAGGACGATGCTGAAGCCTTGTGCTGCAGGTCAGGACAGAGCGGAGGGGCCCGGGGGCCCCTAGGAAGCTCAGGAGGAGCGTGAACAGCAGCCCCAGTTCCAGCGTCACAACTGAACTACCAAGCTTCCGTGCCCAGAAACAAGCCAGCAGGACCTGCATGATCTCCTTGAGAACCACCTTGAGAACCGCCCCTGGGGGGCGGACCTGCTGATCTCCTTGAGAACCACCTTGAGAACCGCCCCTGGGGGGCGGACCTGCTGATCTCCTTGAGAACCACCTTGAGAACCGCCCCTGGGGGGCGGGCCTGCTGGACCACTTCATGGAGACTTACTTTGACAGCCACTTCTCCTGAGGGCAACCCTGGTGGGGAACATCGCATTCAGCAGACCGGCTGCCATGGCTGTGACCAAGGCAGCTACCTAGTTTGCCTAGTGATAGCACTGGCCCTGCCTGTGGATCCCTGTGCTGGTAAAACACTGCCCTGCAGAGGCACAGATTAAAATGCCCCATGTAAAGGAAGCTTACTCACACTGATGTGGGGCACTCTACACACACCCATCAGACAGGAGTAAACCCAGCTTGGCTAGCACACTTCTATTACAGATACATAGGCAACCCACATTTCTCCACAGCACATACTTTGGTTCCCTGCAATTCAGACATATAGCTGCTATGGTAATGTGGAGGGCACATCTCACTGCCTACACCACTTTGCCCAGCTGCTTGTCAACTTCTGCTCCTGTAGCACCCCTCCCCTTCCTCCTCCTTCCCAGGAAGTCAGTGAGTGCAGAGCGCAGTGTGCATGACTCATGAGAATGACATCACACATCATTTTTACAAGTACTGCAGATGTCCCGGAGAACCACCTGATTCCAGTAATAATCCAGCAATGGGTTCAAAATTCTGGCATTGCCAAGTCAATTCTGGAAAGTTCCTAGGTATGGTCATCATGAACCCTGCAGGACGCTTCCCCTCTTTTTTTTACTTCTCATTAATGCATTAATAAAATATGAGTGTAATTACCCGAATTGGACTTGGTATCAGCCCCTTGCAACCACCTAAGCAGCAGAGCTCAGACTAGGGGAGGGAAACACAACAGAGGGAGGGATCATTTTACTGCAGTACTCATATGCTAACAACAAAATGCCAATAGGAGGGAAGAGTAGAGTGTTAGAGAGATGAGCTCATCAGTCTTCTTATCATTTCACAGACTGTGGAAGACAGGGGCAAGACCTGTAAATGCGAACTAAAAGGCAGGAAGAAAACAGGTCTACTGCCTTTTCAGACAGGGTTGTGTTGTGTGGCACAGCTGTTTAACTCTCAACACTGAATGGAAATACAAATCTTTTGACAGATAAACCAGCTCTTTTATATTCATTCCATATGTGTTCAAGCTGTTTGCATTGAATTCAGCTTTAAATTATTTGGTGGACTAAAAAGTAACCATACAGAAAGAATGGAAAACAGTGTTAATTTTGATGTAAAATTTCGATCTAATTTTAGTCATAAATAAAGTCATAATGCCATTTTAAATTTTAGTCATATTTTAGTCGACTAAATTCTCCAGTATATTTAAGGCAACTAAAATTGAATGGGTTTAGTTACATTTTAATGCATTATTTAAGCATTTCTCTAGAATTGCCAAACTCATTATATACTCCTGGTGTAAAAATGTAATAACATAATATTATTTATGGTATTAAGGTTTGAACATGCACTACAGACACATATTTAGCCATTGTGATTTATAATGTTTTATATTGCTTGATAAACAAAAGTGCAACTTTAAAATAAAAAATAAAAAAATACTGTAAACTCTATTGGCTGTAATGTCATTGCACATATTACCTGAATATATTACCAACACTAAATATTAAAAAAAATAAGAAACTTCCGGTTCCGGCGCCATATGTGACCGGAGGTAGGAACGGCGGCTCCGGGCATACTCGCTCCATTAGCCGGCATTCCGTCGCCCGCACAGCCCACCCAACCACAGTCTCACGGCCACACACAGCTCTGGACTCCAGGGGATGGACTGATACTTGCTCCAGCCACGCAGCCCAACCTCTCAGCGGCGCATCCACATGAGGCCAATATGGCGGCCGCGCAGCAGCCGCGCACAATACAGGAAGGCCTCGGTCAGGTACATACGTCCACCGCGGTGGCCACAGATCAACACGCTGGCCTGGCACAGGCTGTGGCAGCACTCCTTACACCATTAACAACAGCTGCAGCAGACAGAGCAATTGCGGCTGGGATCTCTCAACTCAGGAAAGACATAGGAGAGCAGGCAAAACGTCTCTCAGAGCTGGAGCTGATATCCAGTCAGTATCAGTATCTGATAAAGAGGATGAAATCCAGAGCTCCCATACACAGGAACAGCAGTATGGCAAGACTCAACAGTACATTTTAGAGAAATTGAACATCTTGAAAATCGTTTGAGACGAAACAATCTGCGCATAGTTGGACTGCCAGAATCTGTCAATGTGGACACTTTATATGACATCTGCCACAAACGGATCCCCAATGCTCTGAGTATTGCCACCCCCTGCACTATCGAAAGGGCCTACCACCTAGGAGCACCCTCTAACGACAGACGCACTCCCCGTCCCGCCATAGCCCGCTACATGAATTACATGGACAGGGTGAACATCCTAAAGTCATAGCGAAACTCCAAATCTCTGCAAATTGACGGGCACAAAATTTTCAGCCCATTTGCCAAGCCCTCTACGAGAAGGGAGTCAAATTTACTCTGGCCTATCGACGCTACACTTCAACAATGCCTCAGGAGAACAAAAAACATTCTTGCATCCAGATGAAGCTTCTCACTACCTGCAGTCCAATCTGCAGATCCCTATGGAAATCACCAGCTCATCCGGCCCAACACAGGTACCAGCACCAAGAGATCAACGGAGCCCAAGGAAAGACCCTCCCAAAAGAATCCGACCAGGCCAGGTGTAAGACAACCATGGCGCTGCCTCACAACTGCTAATGACACTTAATGTTCCTTATCACCATCGTGGCAGCAGCAAGTAATCTCGCAACCTATGCATACCCCACAGGCCTGCTCCACACCCGCATGTTCCTGCAACCCTCTGCTACAACTACATTTTGAGAGACAGACCATACATCTCAGACTGTCACAGTGAAGCCACGCGCCTCTTGTCTCCCGATCGCATCTCTGATGGAGGACCTCCAAGTGAGACAATTTACGCTTCACCCGTGGACGTAACAAGACTATCTGCCACCACCCGGTAACGCGGTTCGAATGTTGTAAGACGTCACATGTGAAAAAAGTGACGTACAGGCTTCATTGGGTATGTACATTTTCTTTTCTACAAGTTGACCCCAGTTGGGCCCATATTCCTTCCTACCCTCCTCTCTCAACAGGCAAGCACTCTCTTTCCGAGGCCATAGCACCAAACATACGGTGCACCAACAGCACTCCTATCCCCAATCCACACCACACTAGACCTGAAGCCCTGACACCCAAAATCACCCTTACAGCCTTAAATTCATGAAAGTCATCACTTGGAATATCAAGGGCCTACGCTCCCCGCATAAAAGAATGGCAGTCTTACGGCACCTTAGACACCTGAAGGCAGACATAACTCTCCTCCAGGAGACCCACCTCCCCGTAGAGGACTTCCCCCGAATGCGCAAACTATGGGTAGGAAAAGTACTGGGTTCACCAGCTGTCAAAGGGAATGCAGGAGTCTTAGTTCTCATTCACAGGCAATCCCCTTGCGAGATACTTTCAGTCCAAACTGATGATGAGGGACGCTCCTTCATAGTTACGCTTAAAAGTGGAATGAAAACTTGGGCCTTATCCAATATTTATGCTCCCAATGCCCCCTCAAAAACCTTTTTCCAGAACCTAACATTGCAACACGCCCCGTACATTCACCTACCACTATTGGTAGGGGGCGACTTTAACCAGACTCTAAATCCTCAGGAGTACAGATCAAACTACAAACCACCTCCAGGTCCTCCCCCACCCACACTACTAGCATAATTCACAGAAGGACTTAACCTAATAGACATATGGAGGGAGACAAACCCCCTGGGGAGGGAGTTCACCTTCTTCTCCGCGCCCCACAACACCATGTCCAGGATAGATTACTTCCTGGCTAATCCTATGTTCACGGAATTTGCATTTAACCCACTAGTACATGCAATAACTCTATCGGACCACGCTTAGATGTCAGTGGAACTGAGGGCACTTGACAACTACAGCTCGGTTAAACAATGGCAAGTTCCATCATACCTAGCGCATGACAATACACTACAAACAATCCTAAAAGAAGCCTGGGCAAACTACCTGACTGATAACTCAGAACATGTCACCGACCCAACCTTGGTGTGGGAAGCTGGCAAGGCTGTACTCTGGGGCAAGGTTATTTCTTATTCCTCTGCCTACAAGTAAAAGGTGGCCAGGGAAGTCACCGAGGCCAGCAACGCTTTGCGCCTGGCACAAACGGTACTTAGCCACTGAAACTCCCCTGAAAATAGGGAGGCCTGGCGGAGAGAGAAAGACCGTTTTGATTTGTGGGCAGCGGCACAGGAAAAAATGCACCAAACAGTAATAGATCTCCAATATCACAATAACGGCTATAAACCCGGAAAGCTACTAGCCTGATTATGCAAAGGTCCACACGCCCCTGTTCATCTAACCGCCCTTAAAAATATGCAGGGCTCACTCGTCACAACCCCAAAAGACATAAATGCCGTACTAGAAAATTATTACACCTCGCTCTACGGGCCAGGCCCCATCAATGACGCTCTAGCACGTAAATTCCCGTAAAAGATCACCCTACCCACTATAGAAGACAACCTCCTCAACCATCTTAATGCTGAAATCTCACTCGAGGAAATTTCAGACGCGATAAAATCTCTTACACCTGATAAAGCCCCAGGCCCTGACGGGTACATCTCAGATTTCTATAAACTTTTAACTGACACCATCTACCCCTCCAAGCAGTCTTCCAAAATATTCTCAATGGCGCCCTGTATCTCCCTTCAGGGTTCTGGGCCCATATCAAATTGATTCCAAAAAAAGACAAAGATCCCACAGAACCAGGCTCGTACCGCCCAATATCCCTACTCAACCTGGACGCAAAGTTACTCTCCAAAATAATGGCCCGTCGGCTTGCCCCGCTCATGCCGGATCTCATACATACCTCACAGGCCGGCTTCACACAGGGACGAACGGCTACCTCAAACATTAGGAAAGTGCTGACGGTGCTCGAGCACGCTAAGACCGGCTCAGCCACGGAAACAGCCATAGTCACACTAGATGCCGAAAAGGCGTTCAACAATGTCAGTTTCCAGTGGCTGCAGCTGGTCCTCTCAAAATTTGGATTCAGGGGCCCGTTCCTTCACCTGATTTCCACAATGTACTCGGCCCCAACAGCTAACGTTGTTGCTACAGGCACAATATCCAATAAAATCCCTTTACATAAGGGCACACAGCAAAGGTGTCCCCTCTCTCCATTATTATTTAATCTGGCCCCAGAACCCTTATCCTGTCAGATCTCTGCCCCCCTCCCTGAAGTACAATCTCGTAGTACATGGCACAGTTCTGGCCTGGAGAGAAAAAAACTGGGAGTCCACCCGCAGCTATCCCAACATCTCTCTTTTTTTCACCATCCTATGTTTCCACAGGCCCAGCAACAGAAGGTCTTCGCCAAATGGGCCTCCTCAGGACTAACTCACTTCTCACAACTGTTTGATAACTCTACAGGATCCAGCCTCCAATTCTGCACGGTGGCCCAGAAATACAACCTCCCTCCCAGTCACTTCTTAGCTGTCCAACAAGCTGTCAGTTTCGTTTGCAAGATGTGCCCGTCAAGAACTCAAAGATTCAGGCACTCCATACTAGACACATTTGTGAGCTCCCAGAACCATGACATCTCCAGCCTATACAAACCCCTAAACCATCTCATGGGGACACCTCTACACGACACCTCTTCCAACTCCTGGAACAAAAAATTACAAACCCCTGATGCTCTTCAAAGCATCCAGAAAGGATACATCACCACCCGGACTTATATCACAAACGAATTCTGGATGGAGCAGCAATATAAAATTATGCACAGGGCATATATACCTCACCTGAGGTATCCACTAACTCCGGACAACCAACAATGCACCTGGTGCAAGGCTCACAAACCCACGTTGTTGCACAGGCTGTGGTCCTGCCCTCAGATTTCAAACTTTTGGGACCAGCTGGAAACACTAGTCAATGCGGTAACAGGCATCTGACCACACAGAAACATCTTTGCCCTGCTTTTCGGACACCTGGATACACCACCTCCCCACCAGCCAAAGACACAATCAAGAGCTACGCAGCTCCACAAACCATGGCTGGCAACATGCTACATGATAGCCAGAAGAGCAATCCTCAAGCACCTGACCTCCACTGCTCCCCCCAGGATCTCAGAAGTCAAAACTGACCTAATGCACCTATTTCGCATGGAAAAACTAGACCTGAATAGGTCCCATCACCCCCAACAACTCCAATTTCATCATAAATAAGACAGCTACATCATAAGATTCCCCCCGGATAAGACACCCCACCTCTTGGAGTACTCTGCCCCTCTTTGACCCTTCTTACTCCTGTACCACAGGTGACTAATACCCCCAGGCTCACTTTACCTGGCCTTCCAGTCACCAGCGCAGCTACCACAATGCTTAATATCCGAGCACTGAAAAGGCCACAGCACCACCGTAGCCAAAAAGTCTAAACTAAGCCGGAAGGGACACTCAACAAACCATTTCGAAGGATGAAGCCTCTGTAGCCTAGCATCTCCCAACAGAGTCCATACTCCTCATTCATGACTAAGACTGCCTAGCTCACCTGGTAGGGAGAAAGCTTGATACAACGGCAGTATAGGTCCCCTCAACTTGTATTTGCAACTACAAATCAGCTCAGGCCTACAGACCCTTATGGAAACTCGGAGATGCTACACCATCATTTAACTGAGATACTACAACATCATTCAATGGACATCTTTGGCTTGCTACCCCTCTCTCCCCCCCCCACCCTCCCTTACTAGCCCCCCCTTTTCACCTCCCCCCGCTACCCTCCTCCCCCCCCCCCCCCCCCGAAGCACTGTTATTAAGCTAATCCCTTCTTATCACCAATCCTTTTGGTTGTTAATGGTATTACATCATTGCAGTAACCTATTGTTTTGTAAGTTATATTGTGCTGCAACTATCCTTTGCCTTTTTGCTCGAATTATATTGTATGCACTTGAAAATACCAATAAAATTCTATTTAAAAAAAAAAAAAATAGAAAAGCCTTTTTCTTAATTTTTTTTCTTTCAGCAGCTTAGTAGATGCCCCCTATTCTTATGTCGTAGTGCAGTGTTAATTTTGACATCAAATTTCAATTTTGTTTTAGCCATAGTCTTTTGACTAAAATGTATTTTATTATTACCATTATTATCCACATAGTAAGGATTACTTGCTACACATTTGTGGTAGTATTGAATTGTAAGTCTGGTAACTTGCTGCACATCTTCCCTGGTAAGTTGTACACTTGCAGAACACTTGAAGCACAAGTTCTAGTTGACATTTTTCCAACTTGTTGCAAGTTTGCATTGCAAGTCTCTAGCAAGAGTGAAGTTGAAGTGGTGAGTCTACAGCAAGAGCTCCACAAGTCTACAGCAAAAGCCCTGCAAGTCTACAGCAAGAGGTCCGCAAGTCTACAGCAAGAACCCCGCAAGTATACAGCCAGTGTTATGCAAGTCTCTGATTTTGGCAAGAAAAAAGAAGTCGTTCTATGAAACAATTCCCAGATAGCAGGTAATTGTGCTGCAAGTTATGGCCTGTTGACCTATTGCTAGACTTGCCAGATTTCACAAGTTTGTTGCATAATTGCAGCAAGTCTGCTTTGCATGACTCCAGATCAACTTTCTTTGCAAACACTCTGCAAGTCTGCTGCAAGTTCTGCTTCAGTTATGTTGGTAATAGTTATCCCGCCACAGTGGGTCACTGTGGCTAAATTTTGATCATAGCTCCCTGCTGTGTGTAATGATTTTCTTTAATTGGTGCTGGGGCAGCTATAGAATCACTTTGGGAGTGGTGTGCAAAGAGGTAACCATGAGATCTGATATGGAGATAAAGGAGTGACTAGCCCTAATCTCATTGGTGTAGCACAATTTGGAATGTTTTATTTTTGCTTGTTTATATGCTGAGATTTAGCAGAAAATGTGTGTATTTAACGAGAGGTAGAAATAGAAACCTCAAAGACCCAGTGCAAGAAACCAGGTAGTTCCACCATTGTATAGAGGACTACAAATCCCAGCAATACAGCAACAATGCAGAATGCTACCAGCTATAGGGGGGTGTATATAGAGAGACATGCTTTGTATATAGAGAGATAATTGCACTGTGTTGTAAAAAGACCCATGCATTGTGCTGTATACAGAGAGACCCCCTGCATTGTACTGTATACAGAGAGACCCATGCATTGTGCTGTATACAGAGAGACCCCCTGCATTGTACTGTATACAGAGAGACCCAGGCATTGTACTGTATACAGAGCGACCCATTCATTGTGCTGTATACAGAGAGACCCCTGCATTGTGCTGTATGCAGAGAGACCCCTGCATTGTGTTGCATACAGAGAGACCCCTGCATTGTGCTGTATGCAGAGAGACCCCTGCATTGGGGTGTATACAGAGAGACCCATGCATTGTGCTATATACAGAGAGACACATGCATTGTACTGTATACAGAGAGATCTCTTTCATGGGAAATAGGATAAGGTGGATACTTTAGTCACCATCTATACCGGGCTCACCTCACTCTACAGAGGTCTCATGACCTTTCTGGTCTAGGCATGCATTATATTCCTAACAGTAAAGCAGAGAGATGAGCGGAGGGCTCCCTCACTAGCCCAATACAGCACAATAGAGAAAGCAGTAGTGAGGGAATCCTCCGCTCATCTCTCTGCTTTACTGTTAGGAATATAAAGCATGCCTAGACCAGAAAAGTCATGAGACCTCTGTAGAGTGAGGTGAGCCCGGTATAGCATACCACCCAACTTTTTGAGATGGGAATGAGGGACATCTATTAGCAAATGTATATAGGCATAGGAAACACCCCCTGCCACGCCCCCTTAAAGGATAATTATACACAAAAATTATTAGTTAAACCTACAAGTGCTTTATTTTTACCACCACTATTCCTTTATATTGGCTTTTGAAGTTTACAAATGCAGCAATTTAGTAATTGGGTGAAGATTTAGCACTGGGAAACACTTTTTGAAGGATAAAAAGTGCATTTTTATACAACTATATAGATCAGACAAACATGAGGGACAAATGAGGAGGAATGAGGGACAGAGGGACATTGTTCCAAATGAGGGACAGTCCCTCGAAATCAGGGACAGTTGGGAGGTATGGTACAATGCATGTGTCTCTCTGTATACAACACAATGCATGGGTCTCTCTCTATACAGTGCAATGCATGGGTCTCTCTGTATACAGCACAATGCAGGGGTCTCTCTGTATACAGCACAATGCAGGGGTCTCTCTGTATACAGCACAATGCAGGGGTCTCTCTGTATACAGTACAATGCATGGGTCACTCTGTATACAGTACAATGCATGGGTCTCTCTGTATACAGCACAATGCATGGGTCTTTTTACAACACAGTGCAGTTATCTAGCCATTTATAGACCAAGCCCAATACAGCGCAGTCGATGACTGAATGAATGGATCTCTTTACAGCACACTACAGTGCAATCATCTGTATACAATGCATGGCTCTCTATATACACACCCTATAGCTAGTGGTATTCTGCATTGTTACTGTATTGCTGGGATTTGTAATCTTCTCTACAATGGTGGAACTACCAGGTTTCTTGCACAGGGTCTTTAGGGTTTCTATTTCCACCTCTCGTTAAATACACACATTTTCTGCTATATCTCAGCATATAAACAAGCAAAAATAAAGCATTCCAAATTGTGAACTCCATATCATATCTCATGGTAATTCTTTGCACACCACTCCCAAAATGATTCTATGGCTGTCCCACCAATTTAAAAAAATCATTACACACAGCAGGGAGTGAAGATGAAAAAAAATTCAATCACTATTACAGAACATAACTGAACCAGAACTTGCAGCAGACTTGCAGAGTGTTTGCAAAGAAAGTTGATCTGGAGTCATGCAATGCAGACTTGCTGCAATTATGCAACAAACTTGGCACGTCTAGCAATAGCTCAGCAAGTAATTTTCAAACTTATTTGCTATCTGGGATTATACATGATTTATATAGTGCCATCAGTTTGTGCAGCGCTTTACGATATAGAATGGACACAGTACAATAACAATACAGTTAAATACAGAAGGAATAGGAGGGCGCTGAATTGTTTTAGTTTTAGTCCTATTTAGTCGACTAAAATAGTGTTAATTTAGTCAACGAAAATATTTAAAAAACACAGTGAACAGCTTATTGAAATAAACAGGATGAAAGTGAGTATGAAATTGCATCATCTGTAACAGTCCACAGAAAGTCTAAATTAATTTGTTTCTATATTAACTTTCAGTATGCACACATGCCTTCTAGATGTAATTTTAAATACAGTTCATATCTAGAAAAAAAATTATAACAGTCATAAATAACAATTTTTATAGAAATAAAAGCTTTCTTTTATTGCATGTCGTTAAACTTGCATTAACAAGAAGAGTAGCTTATTTACTTAATTCTGATTTATAGGTGCAGGAATAGAATTTGCTTTTATCATTTGGATCGTGTGCAAAAGTACTGTATATTTTCAAACTAAAAATAAGTTCCTCAAACACATTCAAGGAAAAATATGTACTTCTTGTTTGATAGAACTTTATATGATATACTAATACTTTGTCTAAATCATGTATGAAAAAAGGCTTTATAAAACTTACTGATGCCATGGCAAACATAACATGAGAAAGTAAAGCTATATAAATATAATATTCTAAGGAGAAATATTAAAGCCCAATTTTAGGCTGGTCCAAACATAAAATGTAAACAGGACCTCTTGCGCATATGTAGAATATAATGCTCATTTTATCTAGGGGAGATCTAATGCAGAGGGATACTTATCTTCTTTGATAGTCCCAAGGCAGCCAGTGCTCTGGCCCTCTTCTCTATTGCAATGCCATGGTGTAGTCTCAACATGGTCCTTAATGAAATAGTATGTGATGGCACACATGAGAGGGGGACCTACAGTACATAACTAAAAAAGTGACTTCAGGGAGCGGGGGAATGCTCACTGCCAGAACCAGAAAGGAGGAAGTTATGGGACCGTGAAGTTGGGTAAATTATACTTTCTATTTGTCCCCCTAAACCAAACTAGCATTATATCATGCATATGGGGGGGCTTTTTATGGTTGGGCCAATGCAGAGTTCTACTTTGAAGACACCTGTAGAAAAAAGAACATATACGGTATCTCACAAAAGTGAGTACACCTCTCACATTTTTGTAAATATTTTATTATCCCTTTTTTTATTATACCTTCATGTGACAACACTGAAGAAATGACACTTTGCTTCAATGTAAAGTAGTGCGTGTACAGCTTGCATAACAGTGTAAATTTGCTGTCCCCTCAAAATAACTCAACACACAGCCATTAATGTCTAAACCGCTGGCAACAAAAGTGAGTACACCCCTAAATGAAAATGTCAAAATTGGGCCCAATTAGCCATTTTCCCTCCCCAGTGTCATGTGACTCATTAGTGTTATAAGGTCTCAGGTGTGAATCGGGCGCAGGTGTGTTAAATTTGGTGTTATTGCTCTCACTCTCTCATACTGGTCACTAGAAGTTCAACATGGCACCTCATGGCAAAGAACTCTCTGAGGATCTTAAAAAAAGAACTGTTGCTATACATAAAGATGGCCTAGGCTATAAGAAGATTGTCAAGTCCCTGAAACTGAGCTGCAGCACAGTGGCCAAGACCATACAGCAGTTAAACAAGAGAGGTTCCACTCATAAAAGGCCTCGCCATGGTTGACCAAAGAAGTTGAGTGCACGTGCTCAGTGTCATATGCAGAGGTTGTCTTTGGGAAATAGATGTATGAGTGCTGCCAGCATTGCTGCAGAGGTTGAAGGGTGGGAGGTCAGCCTGTCAGTGCTCAGACCATACCCCTCACACTGCATCTAATTGGTCTGCATGGCTTTTGGCCCAGAAGGAAGCCTCTTCTAAAGATGATGCACGAGAAAACCCACAAACAGTTTGCTGAAGACAAGCAGACTAAGGACATGGATTACTGAATCCATGTCCTGTGGTCTAATGAGACCAAGATAAACGTATTTGGTTCAGATGGTGTCAAGCATGTGTGACAACAACCAGGTGAGGTGTACAAAGACAAGTGTGTCTTGCCTACAGTCGAGCAAGGTGGTGGGAGTGTCATGGTCTGGGGCTGCATGAGTGCTGCTGACACTAGGGAGCTACAGTTCATTGAGGGAACCATGAATGCCAACATGTACTGTGACATACTGAAGCAGAGCATGATCCCAGGGCATTATTCCAACATGATAACGACCCCAAACACACCTCCAAGATGACCGCTGCCTTGCTAAAGAAGCTGAGGATAAAAGTGATGGACTGGCCAAGCATAACTCCAGACCTAAACCCTATTGAGCATCTGTGGGGCATCCTCAAATGGAAGGTGGAGGAGCGCAAGTGGAAGAGGACTCCAGTGCAACCTGTGAAGCTCTGATGAACTCCATGTCCAAGAGGGTTAAGGCAGTTCTGTAAAATAATGGTGGCCTCATAAAATATTGATACTTTGGGCCCAATTTGGACATTTTCACTTTTTTGCCAGTAGTTTAGACATTAATGGCTGTATGTTGAGATATTTTGAGGGGACAGCAAATTTACACTGTTATACAAGCTGTACACTCACTACTTTACATTGTAGCAAAGTGTCATTTCTTCAGTGTTATCACATGAAAAAATATAATAAAATATTTACAAAAATGTGAGGGGTGTACTCAGTTCTGTGAGATACTGTACCTGAGCTGCTATGTTTAAGGCACTGTCCTGTGTCTTGAGTTACTATACTATCATTGCTCCTGATCATTTGTCCAATCGTTGCTGCAGCCTTGTTGAAAATCTTGGCTTGGCTGGTCTAGATATGGGTTACTAACAATGCACTGCTTGGTTTCTAAGTGGCCTGTCACCAGATGCAAGCACTGTCACATGGGATGGAAGGCAGACCTAACAGAGCCTACTACAGTGCCTAGGGAATTTGCATAGGATATTTGTTGGTCCAGGGGAACGTAAGCAAAGACACTGCAGGTTGCCTTCAACATTTCCACTGCAGGAGGGATAGTTTGTATTGTTTTAATACCCCTTCACTCCCACCAGGAAGTAAAAAAACACCAATGAATGTATTTTGCATTTGTTTATAGGTATGTTGTTTGAAAATATATATATATACACAGTATAAATGCTTGACTTGCAGCAGCACTTGAACTGGGAGAGGGAGGGGCAACATTAGGGCCAATCAGGTCTCCTACTCTTATATTTACTTAGACGGAGCAAACTGAGAGTAGGACAAATAAAAGTGATGATCTAATTAATCTGTTGCTGCTGCTAGACCCCCCAATCCGCAGGGACAAGTCAGGTCACCAGTGTATGCTGAAACATGGAGACATTTAATTATGTTTCATACATATACATTTTTGTTTTGCATTTGTGTTTTTATTTTTCACATGACTATGTTGTAATGTGAACCCTGCCTTTATCATGACAGGTGTCTGCATTTAGGCATTCAGCATCCAATTTGTTCATAACATACAGGTGATTCATTATATCTTGCTATATATATCATTATTTGTTTGCTGTTTGTTAGATTATGACTAAGAGGACCAAGTTTCCGTGGAACGCGTCAATCTATCAACTTTTTGTCGTGTATGTTCCTGTGGACATGTTGTAACATTCCGTGGTTTTATGGAATAAACACTTTTCTCCAACTAGTGATGGTGCTGTCAACCTTACTTCAATAGATATCACCAGACTCTTCTGTTTAAAAGGACTGTGAAAGTCTGGGGACTGGATAAACAGAATCATTTTTTTTTATTTAAAGAGGAAGTAAACCCTGATGGGTTTTACTTCCTCTTCGTTGCTCAGCATAACCCATCAATATAAAAGCATAATAGGCTAGTTTGCATCGCATATTAGACTATTATGTGACACTTACCTGCATTGGAAGGCGGCGTTGTCCCCGCATCAGGAAGCGTCCATCTTCACCCCTCTTCCTTCTGGGGCAGCGGACTCCGGCTCTGTGATTTGCCGGAGCCGTGTGACGTCAGAGCGGGAACCGCCAGTCGCGGCACGATCTCAGTTAAGAAACGGCGCGGAGGCCGTTTCTTCACTGCGCATGTGCCCTGTGACGTATGGAAAACATGCGAGTAGACTGTATATCTCCGAAACCGTGCATGTTTAGGAGATATGCAGGGAACCTATAGGTGAGCCTTATTATAGGCTTACCTGTAGGTTAAAGTGGTTGTCAAGTGTTGACAACCACTTTAAGTCAGCTCCAATATACTATATGCATTTCAACTGTGTATTTAGCTGTTTGTCTGGAGTTCAGATTTGAAGGACATATTTTTAAGTGAGCAACCCAGAAATGTGTTCATATGTCTAACATCAACCTCAACCAATATGCAGGCATTTTAAATAATTTTTTGATTAAATATTCCTTGTGAGAGGATAAATGCTAAAGTTTGCAAATCAGGATTAATAATCAGGGTTAATAAGTGAGATAATAGGTGGGTAGATCTTTAATTTATGTGTAGGTATCTGCTGTGCTGTATGTCTGAATTTTTAAATACCTGTAAATATATTATGTATGCACTTCCTGTCCCTGTAACTGCAGCTCTTGAGAGTGTATCTAAATCTGTACTCACGTGATTGTACGTGCGGAGCGCTGACGCCGCCACCTGGATCGTTTATATTCTGCTGGTTACAAGTCGGTCTGTTCCTCCAGTTGACCTGGTCAAGAGTCACCCTCACCAGTACCTAGCCCTTTTGACCCTCTGACTGAAAAGCAGAAGGCCCATATCCTCTGGTGAGTGGGGTCACAAGAGGGGTCCTGGCACATGGCACCATGTGCACAGTTTTGTGTGGAGCACTGGAGAGCACTTTGAAGCACGTTGTCACTTTCATTAAGTTAAAGGGAGACTACCAGTATTGAACTTTGTATTTTGTTTATATACTTTTATGGACATCCATGTCCACTCAGTTGTGATGTTGGGAGAGTTGTTTTGTGTCACTTGTGCAGGGTTGGCGCTGTTCATTGATATAGTTATATATTTAAATCTGTGTGACAGACAGAGTATCTCTGCCCTATTCTTGTTATTATTTCACATGCACAATGCCAGATAGTTAGATCTGTGCTGCTGTATGTGTAGTGGTGACTTTCTAGTATATTGGTAAGTAAACCTGTTTATTGCAATATAATTTATATGCAGCCTCTGTTATTCTAGTTAACTCTGTCCCTTCTGGTCTGGGATTCTATAGCTAGTTTTAGCTTAGGGTTCAATAACTAGCATAGGCTAGAGCCAGTTAAGGCTTCCAGAGGCCACTTCAGAATCATAAGCGTAGAGATCTGGTTGCATGTCAGATTAGAAACTATTAGGTAGGAAGTAAAGCACAGAGTAGATAGGCCTGACTCTGAGCTGCAGTGCCACAGTTCCAGTGTCACAACACAGTTCCTGCTGGTGAAAAACTGCATTCCAGGCTGGTTGGACAACAGTTGGAGGATCTCCCCATGACTGCTGATCAGGTCTTCAGGTCTCTGACACAAAGACAGACACTACATCATTGGTGCTCAACCTGTGGCCCTGCAGCTGTTGCAGAACTACAAGTCCCATGAGGCACTGCAAGCCACTGATAGTTACAAGCATGACTCGCAAAGGAAGAGGCATGATGGGACTTGTAGTTCCCCAACAGCTGAAGGACCACAGGTTGAGGATCCATGCACTACATCATCCCCAAGGCCCACTGCTCCTGGACATTGAAGCAGTATTCATCTGGAAGTATATCTATTAATAACTACATATATCTGGATATAGGTATACATTTCAATCAGGACTCCTATCAGGCCCTTTGATGATAATACCTGTTTGTACATTGGATGTGTGTACTGCTATTAATCTGCTCTTATATAAAGCTTTCATTACTTCCATACCAGTGTGCATCTATATACGTGTGGTTAATGTTAATGTTATATGCTGGCTGTAATTGTTTCTCTGCTCCCAATTACTTTGATTAGGTTGCTTTTTGACTACCCAGGAAGAGAGTTCCCTCTGTTCACAGAGGCCTGTCCTGGTCCATTAACTGCCAACTTTATTGTCAAACCCACTCTTCCACTTAGCGAAGGTTCTTGTTCTTATGTAGAGTAGATACAAAACTGTATTAAAAAACAGTCAATATGAAAAATCTCAATAGAGACTGAGATACAGAAAATCAGTCTAGAAATAGAAGTTCTATATATATAATTTTTTTATAAAAAGGAGGCATTGAATCAGAAAGGGTGTGGAAGTTTCTTTCCTTCAGCATTATAGCATTCACTCTATCCCTGATCTGTAGGAAGTGAATGGTAAAAGACTTCCAATTTAAGGCAGTTGTCCATAGCATGGCAATGCATATTGTATGGATCAATTTTTCTAAAGTGTGTTGGGGATTAGGGTGACTAACACACATATAGGCATAGTAAGCAGGGGTGGCCCGTCCATTAAGGGTGCACAGGTGCCACCCCCTCCATCCTCAACATCCCACCCCTATGCTAAATGGATAGGTTCATGCATCTTTCCAAGGCCGCTGCTGATACCGCCGATTCATTTGGCCCCTTTCAGGATGTCGATTAGAGCGGCGGGGGTGTTTTTTGAAGCATGTGATTAGAGCCATAGGCTCTAATAGGCTTCAAAATAGAGTGGACTGCAAGGGCAGAGCATTGCGATCGGAGCCCACTCACGTGTGTTCGAAAAGCAAATAAATATTTCCTTTTCTAACACTGAATCGCCTCTGTGCCAACCAGGAAGCTCGGGTATGTTACCCATTTCCTGATTGGCTGAGAAGTCAGGTGATCCTATTGGATGCCTTTATTTGGAGGAGGAGGGGGATGCACGGCCGAAAGCCACCAAAGCAAAGCACACTCCTACTTGCCGGACACCGCTACCCTGTTGCTCGTTTCCTAGATGGGGTAAGTGCGGGACTTTGATGTCCCGACTGCCCTATGGGAGATGCTGTCAGTGTCACAAGCCCCACGGTGGGGTGATGCTGTACACCCCTATCTAGTGATTCTGTATAACCCTATTTGGTGATGCTGTAAACCCCTTTCTGGTGATGCTGTATACCCCTATCTGGTGATGCCATATACCCCTATCTGGTGATGCTGTACACTCCTTTCTGGTGACGCTGTATACCCCTATCTGGTGATGCTGTATACCCCTACCTGGTGAAGGTGTATACCCCTATCTGGTGATGCTGTATACCCCTTTCTGGTGTTGCTGTATACCCGTATCTGGTGATGCTGTATACCCCTACCTGGTGAAGGTGTATACCCGTATCTGGTGATGCTGTATACCCCTATCTGGTGATGCCATATACCCCTATCTGGTGATGCTGTATACCCCTTTCTGGTGATGCTGTATACCCCTATCTGGTGATGCTGTATACCCCTACCTGGTGAAGGTGTATACCCCTATCTGGTGATGCTGTATACCCCTACCTGGTGAAGGTGTATACCCGTATCTGGTGATGCTGTATACCCCTATCTGGTGATGCCATATACCCCTATCTGGTGATGCTGTATACCCCTTTCTGGTGATGCTGTATACCCCTATCTGGTGATGCTGTATACCCCTACCTGGTGAAGGTGTATACCCCTATCTGGTGATGCTGTATACCCCTATCTGGTGATGCTGTATACCCCTACCTGGTGATGCTGTATACCCCTATCTGGTGATGCTGCTAAAATTTCACCAGCCGCCACTGAGAGTAAGGGTAACTGGAAGCAATCATCGAAATTTTGTGCCAGATAGGCTTCAATCTCTCACAGCTGCAAAATACATGGAACCTGGGGAGGCGCAACCATGAAAACAGACATCACAAGTCTCTGGAAACATAGAACATAGTTTAGTAGGGGTATATTACCACCTGGTTAGTACCTTAACCACTTCAGCCCTGGAAAAATTCACCCCTTAACCACTTAAGGACCGGAAGGATTTCCAGCTTTAGGACCGGAGCCCTTTTTGCGATTTGGCGCTGCGTTGCTTTAACTGACAATTGTGCGGTCGTGCGACGTTGTACCCAAACGAAATTTGCGCCCTTTTTTTCCCACAAATAGAGCTTTCTTTTGGTGGTATTTGATCCCCTCTGCGTCATTTCTGATCGCCGCTATAAACAAAAGAATTTTCTTTCGAGATAAACACCCTTTTTTTCCCGCGTTTAAAGCAAACCCATGTTGCAGCGTGCTGGCGTGTTAACAGTCAATTTCGTTGCGTCGCGGTTTAGCGTTTTTCCCGAGGCCAGGATTTCGACCTTTAGGAAGGCCAGGAATTCACCAATTCCCCACTTAAAAAGGTCCCGACTTCACCAATTCCATGATTGGTCCACCATTATATGGGGATGATTTGATACAAGATACAAAGGTCTCTGAACACTACAGACAAAA